>SKCR01037662.1:0-68588 GCA_019454045.1 Zanthoxylum bungeanum
TGTTATTCACATCTATGTGTTTATCTCAATATCATCTTTATATAATGAAACACTTTAGTGTTCTAGAATATAAAGGTACACCGCAGGGGGTTACGCGATATTGAGATAATGTTTCTAGTCAAACTAGCTACATTATAACAGTTTCTAAATTTAAGTACTAACCCAAAGGTAGTTCCTAAATTCAGGTATCTACGGTTAAAACAGCGACTTTCGTCCCGTTTCAATTCGCAGATAAATCTCAATTGAAGTTAGTATCCTGTTCAAAACAGATTCTGAACATCAATATATATATTTTATGTACCACATAAGTATCTAAAATCCAATTTAAATACTAGCGGTGAACATAATTATGACAAACATAATGGATTAAGCACTTAAGTTATTCATTACATGATCTTCCAAAGATTATGCTCTACTAATGCTTAACTCGGGCTTAGGCATAATACGTTATTTTATCAGATAAATAAATTATTATTTTTCCAGGACCATCCAGAAATTTTTCCCAATTTGAAAATTAAAGTCGTTTAAATACATTTTCACCCAGGATTATGTCTTAAACACTAATCTTTCATTTTTTATACTTGATTCTAATAGTCTCCAACTATTTAATCAATGATTTGTGGTACTATTTATTATAATGATTATAATAGTCCACTATATAATCAAATATAATCTAAATTAATTAACCTCAATACATTGATTACTATAGTCCAACTATAAAATCAATGTAAACTGAAATAATAATTCAAATATATTGATTAATATAATCCAATTATATATAATCAAATATAATACAGTCAACTGTTTATTAAAACAACAATTTAAATATTAGTCCAACTAACATTTAATCTAACGACGAATAATTTGAATGAGCGCGTTATGGCGAGTAATTGAACGAGTATTGCAAATTCAATTCTTGCCTCCCCATTATTTTTTCGGCAAGCCTCTAAACCCTCTGTCGAGTACTCGGGAAACCTGTTTCCTAGTGGGCTAGGATCCCGTTAAATATCACAAAATCTTGACTGGGCCAACAAAAATTGTTGATAATTAAACTAGGTAGACTCGAGATCACATTGGACCCATCCAATTCCTAGATCAAGAGGCGGATATCCAAATCCTAAAACATATATTTATATATGCCACTACATCCATGTATTAACCTAAACCTTTTTCCTCGAATCACTAAAGCCTTGGCTTTGGCACAACAAAACTTAGTGACCCAGTCAAGTGTGACCCAATGACCATGGGAAGTTCGTACTCAATGTCGATGGACAAGAAGTATGTCTTGACTTTGGCCAATAAACCACAACTGGACATGACACCCAATATGGAACAAAGCCTCGTGATTTCAAACCACCATCTTCGACGGACAAGGGCTGACTTTGCCAAAACCCATGCCAATCTCGGATCTTGAGTAAGAATCAACTCAATGGAAGGAAAACACTGTTGGTTTCTATAAATGTCCCAAGGAAAGATTAAGCATTCATGAAATACTATAAATGAATATATATAAAAGACTTGAAGCATGGCGGAATCATACTTACAAAGCTATGTGATGAAGAAGATGATCAAATGGTGGAAGCTCCAAGTGTTGGAAGATTCGGCCAAGAGGAGGAAGAAGACTTGAAGCTCCAAGCTTTTGTATTCCAAGCTTTGATGGTTTCCCTATCACCTCTTTTGATCCCTTGAAGGTGCTAGCTTGCATGTTCCAAACAACAACCCTTTCTTCAAGCTTTTGGCAACCAAAATTGAAGAAGATGAGACCAAAACTGCATGCAGTTTTCGGCACATAAAAGAGAGAGAGAGAGAAATTTTCTTTTTGTTTAATTGATTTTTGATACCAAAAATCATCAATTATATTTATGCCATAATATTTATTAAATAATAATAAATCTATGACACAAAGCCATGCAAAGGCTTAGAGTGTCAACACTCAAATCCATGCATAAATTTGAGTGTAAAATACACTATCACCATGCAATGCATCATCAATAAAATAATGCATATAATGACATGTGTCATGTGGGCCCCACACGTTTCCAATGAAAGTGGGCCCACGTCCACTCACGCGTTCGGGTTCGATATTTCCGAAATACCGAACTTGCGTCGCGACGTTAATTAAATCGAATTTAAATAAATAATCGCTCCTAGCGAAATTATTATTACGTCGCTTACGAATTAATTCTAAATTAACTCGTATGCCCGAATTAAAATCTAATTTTAATTTCGCGTCGAAATCGAATTTCAATTATTATATCGAATATAATAATTTTACTGATTAATTCCAAATTAATCGTTCTCTCTCTCTAATAAGCACTTTATCCGAGATAAAGTTTTCTCCGCAATTAATCCAAGATTAATTAAGTTCGAATCAAATATCATAGGTGAATCTTCAGGAAGCGACCCAAGAGATCTCCGGATATTTGGCAGTAAATACGGTCGTCGGATAATCCGAACACGTACGTACCTCGTACTACGTCTTTACCGATTTACAAGACAAGGTTGGCTTCTAGCAAAGCGCCATGCCTACCCAATTCTCCAGAAATATTCTTATAGGAATATAAGATCTGTATCAGGCGTAGTATACCGTAGTATTGCGTACATCGATCCAGTATCGGATGATCACATGCTAGGCCTGGGGCTGGAGATGTGTCTGCCCCGTACGAAACATATATCGGACATCAAGCAACTAGTCTCTTTAAATCGGACAATCCTGACCTGGTCATATTGTCCCGACGGTTGCAACCTTTTATAGAGTGCTAGTTCTGTGTCCTGCGTGATCATCACCTCCATATGTCTGAAGCGATACTTCCATCTTGACATCACATCCAGTACACTACGATTCTCGATAAACCCAGAAGAGGTGTACACAGAACCGGTTAAGGTCCCCAACCACCAAAACCAAAGTTTACCGATTGTCGCAAGTACTAGCGATGTAAGTCTCAGGTTAAGACCATATACACCTACCCTGATGCGGCCTCCCATAGACACGTAGACATACTACCAATGGGATTCGCGGGGTCTATCCAGAGCGAAGCTGTTTTCCGTACCATCGGTAAAACACAACCTCCTATCGCACTTGCATAAGTATCCAATACTTAAATATATGAGAACTATGCCGTTGTGCCCTCACAACGTGCACAAGCGCAATACTAGTCTATTCCGCATTATCGATGTCCAGTCTCGATAATACTACGACTAGGGATATTTAATGATTAAACCTTTGGGGACTGATACTGTCTCATATCATTCTCAGTCCAGGTACTAATCATATGGACTTTCGCCATTTATAAGTCAAAGTAAATAATATTACAAAACGGCAAAAGGCAATTTCATTATCACATAGTTAATTTTGTACAATAATACAATATCATTTACAAACAGTGACGCTATGGGACATAATGTCTAACAATCTCCCACTTGGCCTATAGCCAGTCACTCAAGCATCTAATACCCGAACTATGTATGTGTCGTTCAAAAACTTGCTGTAGAACAGCTTTCGTCAGCGGATCTGCAATGTTGTCATCTGATGTGACCTTCTCGACTTTTACATCGCCACGATGTATAATCTCCCGAATCAGATGATAACGTCGAAGAACATGCTTGGACCGTTGATGAGACCTTGGTTCCTTAGCCTGTGCTATAGCCCCGTTATTGTCACAATACAATGGAACGGGCTCAGCTGCTAACGGAACTACTCCTAATCCGATTAGGAACTTTCGGATCCAAACTGCCTCCTTTGCTGCTTCAGATGCAGCGATGTACTCCGCTTCTGTTGTTGAATCGGCAACAGTATCTTGCTTGGAAGATTTCCAGCTCACTGCTCCGTTATTCAAGCAAAAAATGTACCCGGATTGCGACTTGTAGTCATCCTTGTCGGTTTGGAAACTTGCATCGGTATACCCAGATACCGCAAGTTCTCCACCTCCATAAATTAAGAAAGCATCCTTAGTTCGTTTAAGATACTTAAGGATATTCTTAACTGCTATCCAGTGACCTTCACCTGGATCGGCCTGATAGCGACTGCACATGCTCAAAGCATATGAGACATCAGGTCGTGTACATATCATGGCATACATGATCGATCCGACTGCCGAGGCGAACGGTATCCGACTCATGTGGTCTCTCTCTTCCTGAGTCTTAGGACACATGTCCTTAGACAGAGAGGTACCACGTACCATTGGAACCAATCCCCTCTTGGATTGTTCCATGTTGAATCGCTTCAACACTTTATCAATGTATGTACTCTGGGAGAGTCCAAGCAGCTTTCTAGATCTATCCCTGTAGATCTTTATTCCAAGAATAAAGGCTGCTTCTCCCAGATCTTTCATGGAGAATTTTAATGAAAGCCAAGCTTTCACCGACGTTAGCATGGGAATGTCATTGCCTATAAGCAATACGTCGTCGACATAAAGGACAATAAAAGTAAGTGCTCTCCCACTAACCTTCTTGTATACACAAGGGTCATCTGCGTTTTGCACGAAATCATATTCCTTTATGATCTCATCAAAACGCTGATTCCATGACCGTGATGCTTGCTTCAATCCATAAATGGATCGATTTAACTTGCAAACCTTGTTTGCAAGTCTAGGTACGATAAAACCGTCAGGCTGTTGCATATAAACATCCTCCAAAAGGTTTCCGTTAAGGAAAGCGGTTTTAACGTCCATCTGCCATATCTCGTAGTCGAAATATGCAGCTATTGCAAGCATTATCCGAATGGATTTAATCATGGCAACGGGTGAAGGTTTCGTCATAATCAATACCATATTGTTGACGATACCCCTTCGCTACAAGCCTAGCTTGTACGTTTGTACGTTGCCATCCATGTCGGTCTTCTTCTTGAAGATCCATCTGCATCCAATAGGCTTTACGCCTTCTGGTGCATCAACCAGTGTCCAAACTTGGTTGGCGTACATGGAATCCATCTCGGACTTCATGGCTTCTTGCCATAAAGCGGAATCGATATTTTGTATCGCTTCCTCATACGTAGCCGGCTCATTATCCTCAATAAGATTAATATCTATATGAGGTGAGATCAGGAAACCCATACCTCTCAGGTACTGTTCTGACTCTCTCCGACCTACGCGGTCCTTGTGTATGTGAAGTTTGTGGTACAGACTCATCCCGGACGGTCTGTTCTTGTTCCGTCGTTGATTCATTGCCAGGAACAGTATCACTACGATCTTCATCGAGTTCTACTTTCCTCCCACTTACCACTGCATTTATAAAATCCTTCTCAAGGAAAAATGCTTGTAGAGCAACAAATACTTTGTTCTCTTGTGGTGATAGAAGTAATATCCTTTGGTTTCCCTAGGATATCCAACGAAAAGGCATTTATCAGATTTGGGTTCAAGTTTGGTACCTTCCAAACGTTTAACATATGCCCAGCATCCCCAAATCTTTAGGAAAGAGAAACCTGGTTTCCTTCCTGTCCATATCTCATATGGAGTCTGTTCAACAGACTTCGACGGTACTTATTCAAAATAAGTATAGCACTGTTTAATGCGTATCCCCAGAAGGATATTGGTAGCTCAGTGCGACTCATCATTGACCTCACCATGTCCAACAAGGTGCGGTTTCTCCGTTCGGACACACCGTTTAATTGCGGTGTTCCAGGAGGAGTCCACTGTGAAAGAATACCATATTCTTTCAAGTAATCTTGAAACTCATAACTTAAGTATTCGCCACCACGGTCTGACCGTAATGTCTTAATACTCTTCCCTGTTTGTTTCTCCACTTCGTGTCGAAACTCTTTGAATTTCTCAAAAGTTTCCGACTTGTGTCTCAAGATACACATAACCGTAACGAGATGCATCATCTGTAAAGGTTACGAAGTAGTGAAATCCACCTCTAGCCTGGCTAGACATGGGCCCGCATACGTCAGTATGAACGAGAGCCAACAGTTCTGTGGCACGTTCACCTTTACCGCTAAAAGGTGATTTAGGCATTTTGCCTAAAAGACAAGATTCGCAGACGTCATATGAATTGGGATCAAATTCGTCCAAGTACCCACTCTTTGAAAGTGTGGATATGCGAGTCTTGTTGATGTGTCCTAGACGACAATGCCACATATAAGCTTCATCTTTAGATTACTCCTTTTGAGCCTTTTGTTTGTCATTTTAGGAGATTCATTTATATTCAAAATATAAAGACCGTTATTTGCAACAGCTGTGCAAATTTCTGTATCATTTTTATATAAATAACCCCCTGTGTTCCTGAATACAAAAGTGTAACCCTGCTGGGTTAACAAGGATACAGATATAATATTCCTAGTTAAACTAGGCACAAAATAACAGTTCAAAAGTTTAAGTTCATGCCCTGAGGGCAGTTACTAAAACAAAAGTCCCTACGGCCAAAACAGCAACTGGTGTTCCGTTTCCGACCCGTAGATCCATCTCCCCTGATGCCAGCACCCTGCTATCATGCAGATCCTGCACATCAGTACAAATATGAGCACCACAACCAGAATCAAAAATCCAAATTTTAAAACTAGAAGTATTCATATTTATCTCAATAACAAACATACCAGAGGCAATGGCCTTGCCAGCCTTGATATCCTCCCTCTGCACAATGCTCATTCGGCAGTCACGTTTCCAGTGACCCCTCTTGCGCGCAGTTGAGGCAGATGTCGCGAGATTTGTCCTTTGGCTTCCTAGAAGCCACTGTCAACTTGCCTTTACCCTTCTTCTTAAACTTCTTCTTCCTTGCACCTCCAATTGCCTTGGGGCCACCCTTTGGCGCATGAGAGGTCAATGCAAAATGCGCCTCGCGCTTGCTCCCCTTTAGGAGTTCCCTTTGACTCCTTCAAGACAGAACAAACTCTCCAAGAGTGTCATCCGTATCCATCAACTTGTAGTTGACTATGATTTGTTTCCAAGTATCAGGAAGTGACTGCAAGATCATATCTATAGTCAGATCAGCCTCCAAGACTATTCCCATATTGGCCAACTCATCAATATCGGCAATCATTTGAGCCCCGTGGGCTTCAACTGATGCGCCGTCTGTCATCCGGGAGCGGAAGAGTTTCCTTACTAGCTCGTACCTCTTCATCCGCTTATTGGTGCGGTGAAGATCACGCAATCTTGCCATCATGTTATAGGGATCCAAATCCCTATTCTGGCGTCTGAAATGCTGGGTCATTGCAGCTAGCATAACTGACTGAGCTTGGTCACAATCATCACTATGAGTCTTCCATAACTCTAGCTCCAGTGGCTCAGTGGGTTTAGGCGGGAGAGGTCTCTGAATAGTATACAGTATCCTCTCAGCCCCAAGCACTATCTTGAGGTTCATTTCCCAGTCGGCAAAGTTTGTCCCTTTGAAGACATTATCGCCCATGATTATGTCGCGGATATTACCTTTGCCAATCATCTTGACAACTATAGTCCAACTATAAAGTCAACGATGTTATGGGTACAGTCAAACTGTTACATATAAAAATAACAATATATTAGTCCAACTAATTATTTAAAATATTGACGAAATAATTTTGAAAGACGCGTAAGGCTAAATATCTGAATGAAATTGCAAATTCAATAATAGCCTCCCACTATTTTCTTCAAGTTTCTAACCCTCTGTAGAGAACTCGGGAAATCGAATTTCCTAGTGGGCTAGGATCCCGTTAAATAACACACAACCTTGACTTTGGCCAATAAAAATTGTATGCTATTTAACATAGGTAGATCTCCATGATCAATTGGATCTCATCCAATTCCTAGATCCGGTTAGGTGGACATCCAAGTCCGAAACATATGTATATGTCAATGTATCTAATACATTTTCCTAACCCTTATCCTCCGAATCAACTAGGCCTTGGCTTTGGCCAAAACAAACCTAATGATTCCAGTTAAGCGGGACCCATTGACGAGGAAAGTTTCGTAATCAATGTCGTTGGACAAAAAGTGATCTTGACTTTGGCCAATAAAAATCACGATTTGGACAAGACACCGATATGCAACAAAACTCTCATGATTCAAGTACATCCTTCATTGACAAGGTCTTGACTTTGGTCAAAAACAAACCAATGCCAACTTCGGATCTTGAACAAGAACCATTCAATGGAAGGATATTCGCTTAATATAAATTGAGGGATTTTCGCGTAATTGGCAACCAATTTATTTATTTGTTAGGTCTCATCATCATACACCCTTAATCATGCTTCTAAAACATCATAAAGCGCGTAAAGTAAATTAATAGTGATATGCGGATGGATATATAAACAACTTGTTCCTAGAACAAATCACTCCTTTCCTCTCCCCGTTAGCACTATTCTACTTCTACCCAATTACATAATACAATAAGAGAACCTCATTTACATTGAGGGGAATTAGGTGAGAAGAGAATACAAAGAGATAAAGAGATAAGGCTGGACACGCAGGTCCAATTTATAAATTCCAAATTTACAATAATTTCTAAAATTACCCTTTCCCTTCTAATATCCATCCGATATACACTATTCATTCATCACATACATATATATTCAAACAAGACATGCTTTTACAACCAATCTAATCCAATTAATTAGTCTTTGTTTGTGATCATCCAATGTTCAAACAACGGTTTGATTTGCGCGAGTCCAACTCGATTGAGAATAGTACATAAGGTACGAATTCGCGAATTATATCGAACTAAATTAAATCTAATTTAATTCGTATTCAATACTAATTCAATTATTTAATTCCAAATTAAATGTTTACACTTTTAATGTGCTTTAAAGACTTAGATTCTAACTCCAATTCTATTGGGTCTCAAAGCCCAACTAACTAACATCCAATGTTAATTTAATTCAAGTCAAATGGGCTTTCAATTGATTTATTAAGGCTTGGGCTTTGGTCAATGTGGGTCATACCCAATTACCAAGCCCAAATAAGGAATCACCCTTAAGTGCCATAAAACCATTTCAAGCCATAAGGCCCAATTAAATTATTAAAGCCCATTATTATTATTTTGGACTTAATGGAATGATTTAGGCCCAAATTGGATCCAATCCTTTTGGCCCAAATCTACTTGGTCCAACCAAGCCCATTATTCCCAAATACAATATTAAAGCCCAATTCCCAATTAAGCCCATTAATTAAATTTTAATATTCCAAACATTAAAGTCCAATTAATTAAAGTGAAAATACCAAGATTAATATATTAAACCAAATATTTCACAAAATACCCATTTAATTATTAATCATTATTTTCAAAATAAATGTCCAACATTAATTTTACAAAAAATCAACTCATTTTCATGTCCTTGTACATTCGGCCAAGGTGAGTTTTTTGTGTCGATTTGTTTTTCAATCCGATTGAATTACTAATCTACGTCCCGTACACGTTCTAAGTCATCCAATGATCTTTAAACACAAAAAAATTCCAATCCAACTCCAAGTATTAGCAACACATTCGGCCAAGGCATGAATTTGGGAAAAATCATCCAATGCATTTTTCATAAAATTGATTCCATATAACATCATGTTATACACATGCAAGCATACTTATTAATCAAATTTCATAAGAACATGCTTTATATCAATTTTCATGCCATTCGGCCAAGGTCAAGATTTGGGGAAAAATCATCCAATGCATTTTTTAAAAAAATTGATTCAATGTAATATCATTCTATATACATGCAAGCATACTTATTCATCAAATTTCACAAGAACATGCTTTCTCAATTTACCACACCCCTTCGGCCAAGGTCAAAATTTTGGGGAAAAATCATCCAATGCATTTTTCATAACTGATTCCATGTAACATCATTATATATAAGCAGCAACTTATTCATCAAATTTCACAAGAACATGCTTCAACCAATTTTGTCACTTTTAACCTAAAGTATTTCATGCTTAACCATGGCTCATGATACCATGTTGTTTGTTGGATAATATGACCCATAGCGTCACTATTTGCACAGATCATTGTGTTGTTGTAGCAAATTAACTATGTAATAGGAAATTGCACTCTCACATTTGTGATTAGATCACCATAGATATATAAATGAAGAGAGGTCCATGATTAGTTCCTGGATTGAGATGATATGAGACAGTATCAGTCCACGAAGGATTAATCATTAAATATCCCTAGCCGTAGTATTATCGAGACTGGACATCGATAATGCGGAATAGGCTTAGTATTGCACTTGTGCGCGTTGTGAGGGCACAACGGCATAGTTCTCATATATATAAGTTGGATACTTGTGCAAGTGCGATAGGAGGTGTGTTTCACCGATGGTACGGGAAACAGCTTCGCTCTGGATAGACCCTTCGGAATCCCATTGGTATTATGACTAGGTGTCTATGGGAGGCCGAAATCAAGGTAGGTGTGTATAGTATTAACCTGAGACTTACATCGCTAATACTTACGACAATCGGTAAACTTTGGTTTTGGTTGGTGGTGGTGGGGGATCTTAACTGGTTCTGTGTTCACCTCTTCTGGGTTTATCAGAGAATCGTAGTGTATTGGATGTGATGTCAAGACGGAAGTGTCACTCCAGTCATAATGGAGATGATGTCACGCAAGGATACGGTATTAGTGCTCTTAAAGTGATGCGCATCCAATCGTGATATTATGACCAGGTCATGAATATCCGATTATAGAGACTAGTTACCAGACATCCGATATGTGTTTCGGACGGGGCAGACACTTATCCAGCCCCAGCCCTAGCACGTGATTATCCGATACTGGGCCGATACGCACAATACAATTAGTATACTACGCTTGATACAGATCTAGATATTCTTTAATGGATATGTCCGGAGAATTGGGTAGACTTGGTGCTTTGCTAGGAGTCGACCTTGTCTCGTAAATCGGTAGAAACGTAGTACTTGGTACGTACGTGATTCGGATACTCCGACGACCGTATTTACTGCCAGATTATCCGGGGATCTCATGGGTCGCTTCCCGATAATCACCGACACACAACTCGCCAACTCTTGAATAATCTGGGATTATAAAGAAGAGAGAGAGAAATTAATCTAGGATTAATAACGGAGATATTTTATCCGGGATAAAATGTCGTCTAAAGAGAGAGAACGATTAATCGGAATTATCGATGTATTAATATATTCGATATATTAGACGAATTAGATTTCGACGCGGAATTAAAATTAGATTTTAATTCGGGCAAACGAGTTAATTTAGAATTAATTCGTTAGCGACGTAAATAAATTTTTCGGTAGCCGCAATTAATTCGATTGAATTAACGTCGCGACGTAAGCTCGGTTATTTCGGAAATATCGAACCCGAACGCGTGAGTGCACGTGGGCCCACTTTCATTTGGAAACGTGTGGGGCCCACATGACACATGTCATTCTAAGCATTGCATGTAGATAGTGTACACTCCATCAATGTTATTGCATGTAGATAGTGTACAATGCACTCAATGTTATTGCATGGAATTGAGTGTTTGACACTCTAAGCCATTGCATGTTTTGTGTCATAATTTTATTATTAATTTAATAATATTATGGCATAAATATAAATTGATTTTTGGTAAATCATTTTAAGACACACAAAACTTCATCTCTCTCAAAAAATTCTCTCTTCTCTCACGCCCAAGGGGCCATTTCTCACTGTTTTTCACCACAAAACGTGAGCTTGAGGGAAGCAAGAGTGGTTTTCAGTGTGAAAATCAAGTGCTAGCACACTTACAGTCTTGCGAAGGTGGTAGGGAGGTTCGCCCATGAGACGGGATCCATCCGACGAAGCTTGGAGCTCCGTTTCTTCACTCAATTTTCTGTTTTTGCAGCAGCGGGCAGTGGACTGCATGCAGTAAGCTTACAAAGGCAGTGCGTTTTTGGGCATGAATCATCTTCAAATCGACTCTACCGATCAATGTGAGTATTCCGCTACCTCCGTTGATGTGTTCACACATAATTTCATGTCTTGATTTGATCTTGGGACCTTAGAATAAACCAACAATGGCATCAAGAGCTAATGTTGCAAGCATGAAAATTTGTAGGGCTTAAAATTTGGGTAAATGTTTGTTGAGCATGATTTGAATAAATTGCTTGTTTGAGTATGCTTATAACATGTTTAAATTGCATTTTGGTTGGACCAATTTGTTGAAAATGATTTGGAATTATTTTCCCCAAAATATGATGTTGGCCGAATGTAAAATGATTTGGAATTCTTGGAATTTTTTCATTTTATTCATTGGATGAGTTATAATCTGTAGGATGATGTTAATTTAAGATTGAATTGGATTTTAATTTAAATTGAACAAAAACCCTAAATTCCTTATGTTGGCCGAATCTACAATGCCTTTAATGTCTTGGTAATTTTGATTTTGTGACATTGGATGTGTATGAAATCAATCGGATGTTGATTGATGTCGATTGTAATTCGATTGGATGAAACCAATCGGACACAAAATCCCCTCCTTGGCCGAGAGCATGAAAGCATGTTTATGGGTTTGATTTTTCATTATGTGTGTTTGACATGTGATAATGAATTGAATATGATTAATTGGACTAATTTGGTGTTTTAAAAAATGTTGATTTAGTGATTAATCATATAATGCACTTTTGGTAATTAAATTGTGAAAATTGGATTTTTGGATTTAATTAATTGGGCCTATTTTGGAAAGTAGAATTTAAGTTGTAATTGGGCCTATTGGGCTTGATTTATCAAGTTTGGTTTAGGCCAAGTGGATTGGATCCAATTGGGCCCAAAACCTTAACCATTAAAGCCCAATTGCGACTAATGAACCTTTAATGTTCAATTTGGCCTAATGGGCCAAGATTGATTTATGGGCTTTGGGGTAATCCCGGATGGACTTTGTTATCGGTTTGCCCGAGTTGACCAAAAGTCCACGCCTTAAGAAATCAATCAAAAGCCCATTGGACTTTAATTGAATCGACGTTGGACGTTAATCGGACTTTGAGTCCCGACGCGATTGAATTTGGAATTTAAATCGTAAAAGGTTTATTAATATAAAGTGCAATATTTAATTTGGAATTGAATAGTGAATTAGTATTAAATACATGTTAAATTAGATTTAATGATGTAGTTTAATTTAATTCATGAATTCGTACTTTAAGTACTTATTCGCAAAAACGAGTTTGACTCGAACAAAATCAAATCGTTGTTTGAACATTGGATGATCACTTAATTATCAGATAATTAATTGATTAGATTGATTGATAGCATGCTTGTGTGTGAATACATGGTTGTGTTGAATGAATAATGTATATCGGATGGATATTAGTCGGGGGGGCAATTTTAGAAATTGTTGTAATAAATTCGATTTATTAAATTGGACCTGCGTGTCCAGCCTTATCACCTTCTTTCTCTTTGTATTCTCTTCTCACCTATTCCCCTCTATGTATATGAGGTTTCTTTAGAAGTGTAGTGTAACGGGTAGAAGTAGTACAAGTGCTAGCTTGAGTGAGAAAGGGAGAGATTTGATCTAGGATCAATGTGTTAAGTATCCATCCGCATATCATTATTATTTTATTTCATACTCGCTTTATTATGTATTTAGAATGCATGTTTAAGGGTGTATGATGATGAGACCTTAACAAAGATAATTAAATTGGTAGCCAATTTGCACGCGAAAATCCCTCAATCTATATTAAGCAAAATATCCTTCCATTGAATGATTCTTGTTCAAGATCCGAAGTTGGCATTGGTTTGTTTTTGACCAAAGTCAAGACCTTTGTCAATCAAGATGTACTTGAATCATGAGAGTTTGTTGCATATCGGTTGTCTTGTCCAAATCGTGATTTTTATTGCCAAAGTCAGATCATTTTTTGTCCAATGACATTGATTACGAAACTTTCCTCGTCAATGGGTCCTGCTTAACTGGAATCATTAGGTTTGTTTTGGCCAAAGCCATGGCCTAGATGATTCGGAGGATATGGTTAGGAAAATGTATTGGATACATTGACATTATACATATGTTTCGGACTTGGATGTCCACCTAACCGGATCTAGGAATTGGATGAGATCCAATTGATCTGTGAGATCTACCTAGTTAAATAGCATACAGCTTTTTATTGACCAAAGTCAGGGTGTGTGTGTTATTTAATAGGATCCTAGCCCACTAGGAAACACGGTTTCCCGAGTACTCCACAGAGGGTTAGAGGCTCGACGAAAAATAGTGGAGGCAAAGTATTGAATTTGCAACATTCGTTCGGATACTCGCTAAACACGCTCATTTATTTTACTCGTCATATTAATCAAAAGTATTAGTCGGACTAATATTTTATGTTGTTTTAAAATATATATAGTTGGACTATATACAAACTCATTCAATATATAGTTGATTTTTGTAATTGGATTATAGTAATCAATATAATTGAATTAAATGATAGTTGATTTTATAATGGGATTATAGTAATCAATATTAAAATTATAGTTGATTAAATAATTGGATTATTGTAATCATTATAATAAATAGTACCTTAATAATTTGATTAAATAGTTGGACTATTAAATCAATTAAAGAATTGAAAGGTTGAATATTTAAAATATATAATCTTGGATTAAATGTTTTAAATGATTTAATTTTCAATTGGGAATTAATAATAGGTTAATTTATTTGATAAAATAACTTATTATTACTAAGCCCATAATTAAGCAAATAATAGAGCATAAAGTCTTTATTGTGATGATGACTTTAGTGCTTAATTGATATACTTATAATAAATCTATCTTTAGATTTAAAAGTATTAAAATTGCAATTAATAATTCTTGGAGAATTAATTGACTATTCTAGTGGAGAAAAGTCAAAGTTTGCAATTGGGCATGTAGCACAGGTGCACATCGTTTCGATATTCCGAAACCCAAGGCTTGGCCAAAGGTTTGTGAAATATTGAAAAGGATAATTGACATATCCCAAAGTGACTACCATTTGGATATGGAAGACACGAAGGAATTAAAGAAAGGGCGAGGCTCTAACTTTAAAATATTGTCAAAGTTATGTCACTACTAGTATTTAAAATTGGATTTTAAATACTTAGTGTGGTACATAAAATATATGTATTAACGTTCAGAATCCGCTGTGAGCTGGATACTGGCTTCAAGCCGAGATTTCTCTGCGAATTGGAAACGGGACGAAAGTCGCTGTTTCGACCGCAGATACCTAAGTTTAGGAACTACCCTTTGGGTATGTACTTAAATTAGGAAATGTTATAATGTAACTAGTTTAACTAGAGACATTATCTCTATATCAGTGTTTAATCCATTGCGGATAAAACCTTTATATTCTAGAACACTAAGTGTTTTCCATATATAAAGATGATACTGAGATAAATACATTGGATGTAAATAACAGAATTTATATTTTGAATATAAATAAAATCTCAAACATATAAAATGACAAATAAATAGCTCAAATTGATTTGATCAATGGAGACTTATTTGTGGCATTGTTGTCTGGGACAACAATTAACTAAAACGACTCGTATATCCACCTTTTGAAGAGTGGGGTACTAGGACTGATTTGACTATTCAATCAAGGTCTACGAATCTATTTTATTAACAAGACTCGTATATCCACACTTTTGTAGAGTGGGTACTAGGACTGATTTGACTATTCAAATAAGGTCTGCGAATCTAGTTTATTAGGTAAAATACCAAAAATACTATTTACTTGGTAATAGTAAAAGGGCCACCGATCTATTAGCCCTATTCATGGTGAAGTAAGTGGGCCCATATCTAGCTAGGCTAGATGTGAACATGAATATTTCGTGACCTTAACGGATGTGACATCACGTTATGGTTATGTGTTCTTTTGAAGAACACAGATCGGAAACTTTAGAGTTTTGACACGAAGTAGACAAACAGATCGGCTATAGTATTATTCCGCCAGGTGGTGAAACCGTAATGGAAATACTTAAGCAGTAAGTTTCATACGTAAATGAAAGAGTACGGTATTCTTTCATATGAGGACTCCTCCCGAGACACGTTAGTTAGACGGTGTGTCGAACCAAAAACCGAATTTTTGTTGGACATGATAAGGTTTATCACGAGTCGCTCTGAGCTACAATTTCCTCAACCGGATATGTATTAACAGTGCAAAACTTATTTAGCATAAGGTTCCATATAAATCTGTTTGACAGATATCATATAGGATATGAACAGGGAAGAAACGAGGTTTTCATTCCTGATAAAATGGGTATGCCAGGCATAGCGTTTTGGATGATTACCAAATAAGGACCCAAATTGGATAAGTGCCAATATAGGTTATCCTAAGGGAAACCTTAAATATAGTACTTGTAAATCCCACATGAGAACAAATAATTGTTGCTCACCATGCGGTTTTCCTGAGAGGAATACCGATATGCAGTTGGTAAGTGGGAGGATAGTGATACTCGATGAAAATAGGGTAGTAGTAATAATGATCAAGGCACGAAGTCCTTAATGGAACACAAATAGTTCCATCTATGATGAATCTATACCATTAATCTTCAAATACACAAGAAACTAGTAGATCGGATAGAGTCAGAAAACAACCTAGGGTATGGGTTTCTGATCTCACCCCATAAAGATGTCAATCTTATGGTAGTGTACCATCCGACTACGTTTAGAGGAAGTGATCCGAGTGTATCGACTCCTGTATGGCAAAGTGCCATGAGTCCGAAATGGATTCCATGTATAACAACTATGTTTGGATACTAGTTGTTGCCCACAAGCATTTGCCTATGGTACATTAAACGTCTTCAAGGAAGACATACATGGAAGCAACATACCAACGTACAAAGCAGGGCTTTGACGGAAAGTATCGTTATCAACATTATGTTAATAAACGTTCAACCTTTTACCTATTGCCATGGTAAGTCCATTTGAAGATGCTTGTTGATAACTGTATATTTCATTTATGGAATATGTCAGTTACAGATCAAAATCGCTTTCTTGAAAAGGAAACCTTTTGAGGATGTTTCAACATCCTGACGATTTTGTATAACCGACAAACAAGGTTTGCGGGTTATTCGATCCATGTTTGGATTGATTGCAAGCATAAGGTTCTTGGAACTGTTATTTGAAATAATCATAATGGTTTCTTGATTTGATTCAAAACTAAACTTAATTCTTGTGTATATAAGGAGGTTAGTGGGGAGAGCGCACTGACAGTGTAATTCCCATAAAGCATTGGTGAAAGCTTGGCTTTCAATAGAAATTCTCCGTAGAATTCTGGGAGTAGTAAACAACCTTTATTCAGGAATAAAAGATCTACTGGATAGATTTGGAGTTGTTAACACTCTCTGAGAAATTGTACATTTAAAATGTACTTGTATTGGTGTCTCATTTGCTTTGAGCATATGGAGTCACAATCGGGTCAATCCAAGTGATAGTCACTGGATTGAAGATTAAAGAACATCTGTTAGTATCTGAGAGAACTAAAGATGTTGTCTCAAACTATGGAGATGGAGAACTTGAAGTGACTGGGATCACTGCTGCAAGTTTCCAAAACGGTAAATACTGCGGTACTATAAAGTTTGAACACCGGGACAGTGAGCTGGAAATCTTCCAAGCAAGATAACTGTTGCCGAATAAACAACAAAATGCGGATTATTGCTGCCGCTGAGGCAGCAATAGAAGACCATCTGGGTCGAAAATAAATCTAATAAGATTAGATAAAGTTCTGTTAGATAGCTGATGCTGGGGTGGTCAGCGTGCTAGGCGTCAGCATAGGCTAAGAATTAAAGGTCTCATCGACGATCCAGATATATACTTCTATATCATCTGATTCGTTCGGATCATACATCGTGGCGATGTGATGATCGTGTAAATCGCGTCAGACGAAATTAAGCAAATCCGCGACGGAAAACCTTTCCTCAGCAATTGAGCGAATTGTACATAGTTCGGGTGTTAGACACTCGAGTGACTGGCTATGTGCCAAGTGGGAGATTGTTGGATATATGACCCATAGCGTCACTATTTGCACAGATCATTGTTTGTTGTTATAGTCTTAACTGAGACTTACATCGCTAATACTTACGACAATCGGTAAACTTTGGTTTTGGTGGTGGGGGATCTTAATGGTTCTGTGTTCACCTCTTCTGGGTTTATCAGAGAATCGTAGTGTATTGGATGTGATGTCACGACGGAAGTGTCACTCCAGTCATAATGGAGATGATGTCACGCAGGATACGGTATTAGTTCTCTTTAAAGTGATGCGCATCCAATCGTGATATTATGACCAGGTCATGAATATCCGATTATAGAGACTAGTTACCAGACATCCGATATGTGTTTCGGACGGGGCAGAACACTTATCCAGCCCAGCCCTAGCACGTGATTATCCGATACTGGGCCGATACGCACAATACATTAGTATACTACGCTTGATACAGATCTAGATATTCTTTAATGGATATGTCCGGAGAATTAGGTAGACTTGGTGCTTTGCTAGGAGTCGACCTTGTCTCGTACTCGGTAGAACGTAGTACTTGGTACGTACGTGATTCGGATACTCCGACGACCGTATTTTTACTGCCAGATTATCCGGGGATCTCATGGGTCGCTTCCCGATAATCCACCGATGACGCACAACTTGCACTCTTGAATAATCTGGGATTATAACGAAGAGCGGAGAGGGAAAAATTAATCTAGGATTAATAACGGAGATATTTTATCGGGATAAAATGTCGTCTAAAGAGAGAGAACCGATTAATTCGGAATTAATCGATGTATTAATATATTCGATATATTAGACGAAATTAGATTTCGACGCGGAATTAAAATTAGATTTTAATTCGGGCAAACGAGTTAATTTAGAATTAATTCGTTAGCGACGTAAATAATAATTTCGGTAGCCGCAATTATTCGATTGAATTAACGTCGCGACGTAAGCTCGGTATTTCGAAAATATCGAAACCCGAACGCGTGAGTGCACGTGGGCCCACTTTCATTTGGAAACGGTGGGGCCCACATGACACATGTCATTCTAATGCATTGCATGTAGAAGTGACCTACACTCAATGTTATTGCATGTAGATAGTGTACAATGCACTCAATGTTTTGCATGGAAATTGAGTGTTTGACACTCTAAGCCATTGCATGTTTGTGTCATAATTTTATATTATTTAATAATATTATGGCATAAATATAAATTGATTTTTGGTAAATCATTTTAAGATAAACACAAAAACTTCATCTCTCTCAAAAAAAAATTCTCTCTTCTCTCACGCCCAAGGGGCCACAATGCTCACTGTTTTTCACACAAAACGTGACTTTGAGGAGGGAAGCTAGAGTGGATTTTCATGGTGAAATTCAAGTGCTAGCACACTTACAAGTCTTGCGAGTGGTGGTAGGGAGGTTCGACCATTGAGGACGGGATCCATCCGACGAAGCTAGGAGCTCCGTTTCTTCACTCAAATTTCTGTTTTGCAGGGCAGTGGACTGCATGCAGTAAGCTTACAAAGGCAGTGCGTGCTTTTTGGGCATGATTCATCTTCAAATCGACTCTACCGATCAATGTGAGTATTCCGCTACCTCCGTTGATGTGTTCACACATAATTTCATGTCTTGATTTGATCTTGGGACCTTAGAATTAACCAACAGGTCTATATATGTCCCAAGGAAAGATTAAGCATTCATGACATTACTATAAATGAATATATATAAAGACTTGAAGCATGGCGGAATCATACTTACAAAGCTATGTGATGAAGAAGATGATCAAATGATGGAAGCTCAAGTGTTGGAAGATTCGGCCAAGAGGAGGAAGAAGACTTGAAGCTCCAAGCTTTTGTATTCCAAGCTTTTGATGGTTTCCCTATCACCTCTTTTGATCCCTTGAAGGTGCTAGCCTTGCATGTTCCAACAACAACCCTTCTTCAAGCTTTTGGCAACCAAAATGAAGAAGATGAAGACCAAAACTGCATGCAATTTTCGGTCATAAAAGAGAGAGAGGAGATAAATTTCTTTTGTTCTAATTGATTTTTGATACCAAAAATCAATTTATTTATGCCATAATATTATTAAATAATAATAAAATCTATGACACAAGCCATGCAAAGGCTTAGAGTGTCCAACACTCAAATTCCATGCATAACATTTGAGTGTAAAATACACTATCACCATGCAATGCATCATCAATAAAATAATGCATATAATGACATGTGTCATGTGGGCCCCACACGTTTCCCAATGAAAGTGGGCCCACGTCCACTCACGCGTTCGGGTTCGATATTTCCGAAATACCGAACTTGCGTCGCGACGTTAATTAAATCGAATTTAAATAAATAATCGCTCCTAGCGAAATTATTATTTACGTCGCTTACGAATTAATTCTAAATTAACTCGTATGCCCGAATTAAAATCTAATTTTAATTTCACGTCGAAATCGAATTTCAATCATTATATCGAATATAATAATTTTACTGATTAATTCCAAATTAATCGTTCTCTCTCTCTAAATAAGGCACTTTATCCGAGATAAAGTTTCTCCGCAATTAATCCAAGATTAATTAAGTTCGAATCAAATATCATAGGTGAATCTTCAGGAAGCGACCCAAGAGATCTCCGGATATTTTGGCAGTAAATACGGTCGTCGGATAATCCGAACACGTACGTACCTCGTACTACGTCTTTACCGATTTACAAGACAAGGTTGGCTTCTAGCAAAGCGCCATGCCTACCCAATTCTCCAGAAATATTCTTATAGGAATATAAGATCTGTATCAGGCGTAGTATACCGTAGTATTGCGTACATCGATCCAGTATCGGATGATCACATGCTAGGCCTGGGGCTGGAGATGTGTCTGCCCCGTACGAAACATATATCGGACATCAAGCAACTAGTCTCTTTAAATCGGACAATCCTGACCTGGTCATATTGTCCCGACGGTTGCAACCTTTTATAGAGTGCTAGTTCTGTGTCCTGCGTGATCATCACCTCCATATGTCTGAAGCGATACTTCCATCTTGACATCACATCCAGTACACTACGATTCTCGATAAACCCAGAAGAGGTGTACACAGAACCGGTTAAGGTCCCCAACCACCAAAACCAAAGTTTACCGATTGTCGCAAGTACTAGCGATGTAAGTCTCAGGTTAAGACCATATACACCTACCCTGATGCGGCCTCCCATAGACACGTAGACATACTACCAATGGGATTCCGCGGGGTCTATCCAGAGCGAAGCTGTTTTCCGTACCATCGGTAAAACACAACCTCCTATCGCACTTGCATAAGTATCCAATACTTAAATATATGTGAACTATGCCGTTGTGCCCTCACAACGTGCACAAGCGCAATACTAGTCTATTCCGCATTATCGATGTCCAGTCTCGATAATACTACGACTAGGGATATTTAATGATTAAACCTTTGGGGACTGATACTGTCTCATATCATTCTCAGTCCAGGTACTAATCATATGGACTTTCGCCATTTATAAGTCAAAGTAAATAATATTACAAAACGGCAAAAGGCAATTTCATTATCACATAGTTAATTTTGTACAATAATACAATATCATTTACAAACAGTGACGCTATGGGACATAATGTCTAACAAACACTTGATATTGAGCGAGGGTTTTTCGCGTGCAATTGGCTACCAATTTATTATCTTTGTTAAGGTCTCATCTTCATACACCCTTAAACATGCATTCTAAACACATAATAAAGCGCATATGAAAATAAAATAATAATGATATGCGGATGGATACTTTACATTGATCCTAGATCAAATCTCTCATTTTCTCTCTCCAAAGCTAGCACATGTATTTACTTCTACCTGTTACACTATACTTCTAAAGAAACCTCATTTACATTGAGGGGAATAGGTGAGAAGAGAATACAAAGAGTATAGAGGTGATAAGACTGGACACGCAGGTCCAATTTAATAAATCAAATTTATTACAACAATTTCCAAAATTGCCCCACCCGACTAATATCCATCCGATATACATTATTCATGCATCGCAACCATGTATTCATACAAGCATGTTATCAATCAATCTAATCAAATTAATTAATCTAATAATTAGTGATCATCCAATGTTCAAACAACGATTTGATTTTTGCTCGAGTCAAATTCGTTTAGCGAATAAGTACTGAAAGTACGAATTCTTGAATTAAATTAAACTACAACATTAAATCCAATTTAACATGTATTTAATACTAATTCACTATTCAATTCCAAATTGAATTACACTTTACTTAATGAACCTTTACGACTTAAATTCCAAATTAATCGCAATGGGTCTCAAAGCCCAATTAACATCTAATGTTTATTTAATTAAAGTCCAATGGGCTTTTAATTAATTTCTTAAGGCGTGGACTTTTGGTCAACTCGGGTCAAACCGATAACCAAAATCCAATCCGGGAGTTACCCCATAAGCCTTTAAATTAAATAATTAAGGTCCATTAAGTCATAATTGGACTTTATGAATGCGGTTTTGGGCCCAATTGGATCCAACCAAATTGGCCTAAACCTAACTTGGTACAACCAAGCCCAAAAGCCCAATTACAACCTATAAGGCCTAATTTCCAAAATAAGCCCAATTAATTAACTTATAAAATTCCAAATTCCATAATTAATTAACCTAAGTGTAATACACAATTAATTATCCAATTAACATTTCTAAAACATCAATTAGCCTAATTAATCATGCACTTTAACATTAAATAGTGGTCCAACACAATTTATTAAAATCAAACCCAATTTACATGCTTTTGTTCTCGGTAATTAGGGGTTTTTCAATCCGATTCGGTTTCAATCCAATTGAATCCACATTATCATTTCCCAAATCAATTCAATTCATCCAATGAATTAAAATCAAAAAACAAATGAATTCATATCCAATTGAATTCGGCCAAGCCTACTTTAATTTGGGAAAATTGTTCGAAATCAAAATTCAATCCAATCAAATTTCAATTCAACATTACCCAATTGTTTTAAGTCATCCAATGATCAAACAAACAAAATTACCAAGAAATTTAGGGTTCTCAATTTTCGGCCAACATAAGCAATTTGGGGAAAATTGTTCCAAACTCATTTTCAACAAATTGATCCAATCAATCATCAATTAAACATACTTTAAGCATTCTCATTCATCCAATTTCACAAAAATATGCTCAAAATAAAGTTTACCCAAATTTTTCACTTTATGCCAACATAACAAATTGGGGAAATTTGTTCCAAACACAATTTCTTCAAATTGATCCAATCAATCATTAATTCCAACTCATTTAAGCATACTATAACAAACAATTTCATCAAAACATGCCCAAATTCGTTTTACCCAATTTGTCATGCCCAAAATTTGGGGAAAATTGAATCCAATCCAATTTCATGAAATTGTTCACGCACAACTTCAATTCATCAACATACAAGCATACTTAATCATCCAATTTAACCAAATCATGCTTCAATTGATTATCCCCAATTTTAACCCTAACTTTTTTCATGCTTGATAATAGCTCAAGATACCATTGTTGAGTTCTAATTAGGTCCCAAGATCATCAAATCAAGCACAAAATTCGTATGAACACATCAAAGGAGTAAGGCGGAAACATAACTCACATTGAACGGTTTTGCATGCGAAGAACAAGATGCGTTTTTGCCTCCCTCCAAGCTCGGCAGTGACTTCCTCATGCAGTGGCCTGCTCGGTTTCACTGGTTATTGTCTCCTCCATGATCGGCCATTGATGAACACCATGGAAGCTCCAAGCTCCAAAAACGATTCCAAGCTCATGAAGACACTTCCCTATCACCTATGTATCACTCAAGGTGTGTGCTAGCACTTCTTCATCTTCTTTGGTTCTCATTTGCTCGGTCAAACCAGAACAAAAACAAGAAGGAATCGGCAGTGAGCCGTGAGAGGGAGAAGAGAGAAAGATGAGGGAAAAAGGCTTTCCTGGAAACCGAAAATGAGAGAGAGAGAAAAGTAAAAAAATGTATTACTTATATTTTTATTTTTATTTTCCAAAAACAAAAATCAAATACATAAAACATTTTCATTTATTAAAAGTCAAAAAAGCAAAAAGTGCTTTTCAACCTTTCACCCTTCACTTCTCTTTTTGTTACATCAAGTCACTTCACTTTAATAAAGTGACAACTTGTCATGTCACATCACTCAAAGTGACAAGTGATTTGACAATTGACGCGACTAGTGATTTGACGCTTGATTTGACTTGCGTGCCGCACTCGAATTCGAAATGCGAATGCGCTCGCAAATAATCCCGGGCTCGGGTTCGCTAATTCCAAATTAACGAATTTTCCGTCGCGTCGTAATTAAATGATTACGCCTAGCAAAATCACTATTTACGTCGCTAACGAATTAATTCTAAATTAATTCGTTCGCCCGAATTAAAATCTAATTTTAATTCTGCGTCGAAATCTAATTTCTTATAATATACCGAATATATTATTTTATCGATTAATTCCAAATTAATCGTTCTCTCTCTTTAACGATATTTTATCCGAGATAAAATATCTCCGTGATTAATCCCATATTAATTTTCTCTCTCATCGAATTAATCCCAGATTAATTTTCTATCTTAGCTCTACTAATTAATCCCAGATTAATTAAAGTGCGAGTCATACGTCATCGGTGAATCTTCAGGAAGCGACCCATGAGATCTTCGGATATGTTGGCAGTAAATACGGTTATCGGACTATCCGAACACGTAAGTACCTCGTACTACGTTTATACTGATTTACAAGACAAGGTTGGCTTCTAGCAAAGCGCCATGCCTACCCAATTCTCCAGAAATATTCTTACAGGAATATATAGATCTGTATCAAGCGTAGTATACCGTAGTATTGTGTATATCGGCCCAGTATCGGATAGTCACGTGCTAGGGCTGGGGCTGGATAAGTGTCTGCCCCGTCCGAAGCACATGTCGGATGTCTGGTAACTAGTCTCTATAATCAGATATTCATGACCTGATCATAATATCATGATTGGATGCGCATCACTCAAGAGCAATAGTACCGTATCCTGCGTGACATCATCTCCACTATGACTGAAGTGATACTTCCGTCTTGACATCACACCCAATACACTACGACTCTCTGATAAACCCAGAAGTGGTGTACGCAGAACCGGTTAAAGCCCTGTACCACCAAGACCAAAGTCTATCGATTATCGTAAGTATTAGCGGTGCAAGTCTCAGGTTAAGACCAAATACACCTACCCTGATGTCGGACTCCCATAGACACATAGTCATAATACCAATGGGATTCCGAGGGGTCTATCCAGAGCGAAGCTGTTTCCCGTACCATCGGTGAAACACAACCTCCTATCGCACTTGCATAAGTATCACATACTTAAATATATGAGAACTATGCCGTTGTGCCCTCACAACGCGCACAAGTGCAATACTAGCCTATTCCGCATTATCGATGTCCAGTCTCGATAATACTCTGGCTAGGGATATTTAATGATTAAACCTTCGGGGACTGATACTGTCTCATATCATTCTCAGTCCAGGAACTAATCATAGGTACCTCTCATCATTTATACATCTAAGGTGATCTAATCACAAATGATAAGAGTGCAATCTCCTTTGTCACATAGTTAATTTGTACAACAACACCATGATCTGTATAAATAGTGACGCTATGGGTCATATTATCCAACAGATTGACAAGCATTTAATGCTTGCTTTTTGAAATTAAAAGAAAAGGTAAATGGTTTATTAATTTTGGAAAATATATAAACCTAATACATTTTTTTTTTATTTCACACCTTCTCTCTCTCCCTTTTACGGTTTAGGGCTTTTGAAGCCAAAACTTCTTCTTGTTGGTTACTATAATTAGTCCCAAGGAAAGATTAAGCTTATGAAATACAACAAAATGAATATATATAATAAACTTGAAGCATGGCGGAATCATACTTACAAAGCTTTTGTGATGAAAAGATGAACAAAGGTTGAAGCTCCAAGATCCTTGAAGTTTCGGCCAAGAGAGAGAAAAGAGTTGAAAGCTCAAAGCTTTGTGTATTCCAAGCTCCAGGTGGTTTCCCTATCACCTCCTTTGATTCCTTGCTTGTGCTAGCAAAAATGGAGAATGAGAAAACAATTTTCTGCCTTGTTGGTGCAGCTCACGGCGTGAGCAAGAGAGGAAGAGAGGAGAGTGTTTCACTTTTGATTTTGTTCCTTTGCATGCCAAAAAACGTGAATAACCAAGGAGGAAATGAAAAGTGAAGTGATATCTAATACCAAAGAATTTTTTAATGCAAAAAATCCTTCCAAAACCGTGCATGGCTTTCCCTCCAAAATGAATCCATCATTTGCTATCATTACCATACTTTGAGATTAGAGACAATGCATCATCCCTAAAGGTGACTAGATACATTCACTATCTATTCGTATTAAGTAATGAGATATCGCGATGTGATTTGCGGATATCACTCGATTCAAAATACGAATGTGTCCGCAAGCACTTTCGGGCTCGGTTTCGTTAATTCCAAATTAACGAATTTCCGTCGCGACGTGAATTAAATAATTACGCCTTGCGAAATTACTATTCAGTTCGCTAATGAATTAATTCTAAATAATCGTTTGCCCGAATTAAAATCTGATTTTAATTCCGCGTCGAAATCTAATTTCGTTTAATAATATATCGAATATATTATTTTATCGATTAATTCCAGATTAATTGATCTCTCTCTCTCTCCTGATAAGGCATTTTATCCAAGATAAAGTTCTCCGTTATTAATCCAAGATTAATAAAGTTCGAATCAAACATCATAGGTGAATCTTCAGGAAGCGACCCAAGAGATCTCCGGATATGTTGGCAGTAAATACGGTCGTTGGATAATCCCAACACGTACGTACCTCGTACTACGTTTTTACCGATTTACAAGACAAGGTTGGCTTCTAGCAAAGCGCCATGCCTACCCAATTCTCCAGAAATATTCTTACTGGAATATTAGATCTATATCAAGCGTAGTATACCGTAGTATTGCGTACATCGATCCAATATCGGACGATCACATGTTAGGCCTGGGGCTGGAAATGTGTCTGCCCCGTACGAAACATTATCGGACATCAAGCAACTAGTCTCTTTAAATCGGGCAATACTGACCTAGTCATATTGTCCCGACGGTTGCAACCTTTTATAGAGCACTAGTTCTGTATCCTGCGTGATCATCAACTCCATATGTCTGAAGTGACACTTCCATCTTGACATCACACCCAGTGCACTACGATTCCTGATAAACCCAGAAGAGGTGAACACAGAACCAGTTAAGGTCCCCCAACCACCAAAACCAAAGTTTACCTATTGTCGCAAGTACTAGCGATGCAAGTCTCAGGTTAAGACCATATACACCTACCCTGATGCGGCCTCCCATAGACACGCAGACATACTACCAATGGGATTCCGCGGGGTCTATCCAGAGCGAAGCTGTTTTCCGTACCATCGGTAAAACACAACCTCCTATCGCACTTGCATAAGTATCATATACTTAAATATATGAGAACTATGTCGTTGTGCCCTCACAACATGCACAAGTGCAATACTAGTCTATTCCGCATTATCGATGTCCGATCTCGATAATACTCCGACTAGGGATATTTAATGATTTAAACCTTTATGTATTGATACTGTCTCATATCATCTCAATACAGAATTAATCATATGGACTTTCGCCATTTATATATCAAATTAAATAAATTACAAAACGGCAAAAGGCAATTTCATTATCACATAGTTAATTTTGTACAATAATACAATATCATTTACAAAACAGTGACGCTATGGGTCATAATGTCTAACAATCTCCCACTTGTCCTATAGCCAGTCACTCAAGCATCTAATACCTGAACTATGTATATGTCGTTCAAACACTTGCGGATAAACAGCTTTCGTCAGCGGATCTGCAATGTTGTTATCTGATGCGACCTTCTCGACTTTTACATCGCCACGATGTATAATCTCCCGAATCAGATGGTAACGCCGAAGAACATGCTTGGATCGTTGATGAGACCTTGGTTCCTTAGCTTGTGCTATAGCCCCGTTATTGTCACAATACAATGGAACGGGCTCAGCTGCTAACGGAACTACTCCTAATCCAATTAGGAACTTTCGGATCCAAACTGCCTCCTGCTGCTTCCGATGCAGCAATATACTCCGCTTCTTTCGTTGAATCGGCAACAGTATCTTGCTTGGAAGATTTCCAGCTCACTGCTCCGTTATTCAAACAAAAAATGTACCGGGATTGCGACTTGAAGTCGTCCTTGTCGGTTTGGAAACTTGCATCGGCATACCCAGATACCACAAGTTCTCCTTCTCCGTAAATTAAGAAATCATCCTTAGTTCGTCTAAGATACTTAAGGATATTCTTAACTGCCATCCAGTGACCTTCACCTGGATCGGCCTGATAGCGACTGCACATGCTCAAAGCATATGACACATCAGGTCGTGTACATATCATGGCATACATGATCGATCCGACTGCCGAGGCGAACGGTATCCGACTCATGTTATCTCTCTCTTCTTGAGTCTTAGGACACATGTCCTTAGACAGAGAGGTACCACGTAATATTGGCATCAATCCCTTCTTGGATTGATCCATGCTGAATCGCTTCAACACTTTGTCAATATATGTACTCTGGGAGAGTCCAAGCAGCTTTCTAGATCTATCCCGGTAGATCTTTATTCACAGAATAAAGGCTGCTTCTCCCAGATCTTTCATGGAGAATTTTAATGAAAGCCAAGCTTTCACCGACGTTAGCATGGGAATGTCATTGCCTATAAGCAATACATCGTCGACATAAAGGACAATAAAATTCAGTGCTCTCCCACTAACCTTCTTGTATACACAAGGGTCATCATCATTTTGTATGAAATCATATTCTTTAATGATCTCATCAAAACGCTGATTCCATGACCGTGATGCTTGCTTCAATCCATAAATGGATCGATTTAACTTACAAACCTTGTTTGCAAGTCTAGGTACGATAAAATCGTCAGGCTGTTGCATATAAACATCCTCCAAAAGGTTTCCGTTAAGGAAAGCGGTTTTAACGTCCATCTGCCATATCTCGTAATCGAAATATGCAGCTATTGCAAGCATTATCCGAATGGATTTAATCATGGCAACGGGTGAGAAGGTTTTGTCATAATCAACACCATATTGTTGACGATACCCCTTTGCTACAAGCCTAGCTTTGTATGTTTGCACGTTGCCATCCATGTCGGTCTTCTTCTTGAAGATCCATCTGCATCCAATAGGTTTTACACCTTCTGGTGCATCAACCAGTGTCCAAACTTGGTTGGCATACATGGAATCCATCTCAGACTTCATGGCTTCTTGCCATAAAGCGGAATCAATATCTTGTATTGCTTCCTCATACGTAGACGGTTCATTATCCTCAATAAGATTAATATCTACATGAGGCGAGATCAGGTACCCATACCTCTCAGGTACTGTCCTGACTCTCTCCGACCTACGCGGTCCTTGTGTATATGAAGGTTGTGGTACAGACTCATCCCGGATGGTCTGTTCATGTTTCGTCGTTGATTCATTGCCAGGAATAGTATTACCACGATTTTCATCGAGCTCCACTTTCCTCCCACTTACCACTGCATCTAAGAATTCCTTTTCAAGGAAAAATGCATGTAGAGCAACAAATACTTTGTTCTCTTGCGGGTGATAGAAGTAATATCCTTTGGTTTCCTTAGGATATCCTACGAAAAGGCATTTATCTGATTTGGGTTCTAATTTGGTACCTTCCAAACGTTTAACATATGCCCAGCAACCCCAAATCTTCAGGAAAGAGAAACCCGGTTTCCTTCCTGTCCATATCTCGTATGGAGTCTGTTCAACAGACTTTGACGGAACCTTATTCAAAATAAGTATTGCACTGCTTAATGCGTATCCCCAGAAGGATATTGGTAGCTCAGTGCGACTCATCATTGACCTTACCATGTCTAACAAGGTACGGTTTCTCCGTTCAGACACACCGTTTAATTGCGGTGTTCCAGGAGGAGTCCACTGTGAAAGAAACCATGTTCTTTCAAGTAATCTTGAAACTCATAACTTAAGTATTCGCCACCACGGTCCGACCGTAATGTCTTAATACTCTTGCCTGTTTTTTTTCAACTTCGTGTCGAAACTCTTTGAATTTCTCAAAGGTTTCCGACTGTGCATCATTAGATACACATAACCGTAACGTGATGCATCATCCGTAAAGGTTACGAAGTATCGATATCCACCTCTAGCCTGGCTAGACATGGGCCCACATACGTCACTATGAACGAGGGCTAACAGTTCTGTGGCACGTTCACCTTTACCGCTAAAAGGTGATTTAGGCATTTTGCCTAAAAGACAAGATTCGCAGACATCATATGAATTAGGATCAAATCCGTCCAAGTACCCACTCTTCGAAAGTGTGGATATGCGAGTCTTGTTAATGTGTCCTAGACGAAAATGCCACATGTAAGCTTCATCTTTTAGATTACTCCTTTTGAGCCTTTTGTTTGTCATTTTGTGTTTAGGAGATTCATTTACATTCAAAATATAAAGACCATTATTTGCAACAACATTGCAAATTTCTGCATCATTTTTATATAAATAACACCCAGTGTTTCTAAATACAAAAGTGTACCCATGCTGGGTTAACAAAGATACATATATAATATTCCTAGTTAAACTAGGTATATAATAACAGTTCAAAAGTTTAAGTACATGCCCTGAGGGCAGTTCCAAAACAAAAGTCCCTACAGCCAAAACAACAACTGGTGTTCCGTTTCAAACTCGTAGGTCAACCTCCCCTGAAGCCAGTATCCTGCTATTCTGCAGATCCTGCAAATCAGTACAAATATGAGCAGCACAACCAGAATCAAAAAATCCAATTTTTAAGACTAGAAGTAGTCATATTTATTTCAATAACAAACATACCAGAGGCTGGTGCCTTGCCTGCCTTGATATCCTCCTTGTGTCCCTTGCCCATTCGACAGTCACGTTTCCAGTGACCCTTCTTGCCGCAGTTGAGGCAGACATCTTGAGATTTGTTCCTTGGCTTCCCAGAAGCTTTTGTCGACTTGCCTTTACCCTTGTTCTTATGTTTCCTCTTCCTCACCCCTCCAGTTGCCTTAAGCCCAGCCTTTGGCCCCTGAGAGGTCGATGCATAGTACGCCTCGCGCTTGCCCCCTTTTAGGAGTTCTTTTTCAGACTCCTTCAAGACGGATAACAGCTCTCCAAGAGAGTCATCCGTGTCCATCAACTTATAGTTGATTATATTTGTTTCCAAGTATCGGGAAGCGATTGTAAGATCAAATCCACAGTCAGCTCAGCCTCCAAGACTATTCCCATATTGGCCAACTCATCAATATCGGCGATCATTTGAGCCCCGTGGGCCTCAACTGATGCGCCTTCAGTCATTCGGGCGCGGAAGAGTTTCTTCACCAACTCATACCTTTCCATCCGCTTGTTGAAGCGGTGGAGATCTCGAAGTCTAGCCATCATATTATAAGGATCCAAGTCCCTATTCTGGCGATGAAAATGTTGAGTCATAGAAGCTAACATAATAGCCTGAGCTGTGTCACAATCATTGCTGTGAGTTTTCCATAACTCCAGCTCAAGTGGGTCAGTGGGCTTAGGCGGGAGAGGTGTTTGTATAGTATACAGCATCCTCTCAGCCCCAAGGACTATCCTCAGGTTCATTTCCCAATCAGCGAAGTTTGTCCCCTTAAAGACATTGTCACCAATGATGATGTCTCGGACATTTACCTTGCTACCATCTCAACTACGATAGTCCAACTATCTAGTTAACGATAAAATGGGTACAGTCAAACTGTTACAAAAAAATAACAATGTATTAGTCCAACTAATTATAATAAATAGACGAAATAATTTTGAAGAACGCGTAAGGCAAAGTATCTGAATGAAATTGCAAATTCACATACTAGCCTCCCACTATTTTCATCAAGTCTCTAACCCTCTGTTGAGAACTCGGGAAATCCTATTTCCTAGTGGGCTAGGATCCCGTTAAATAACACACAACCTTGACTTTGGCCAACAAGCTGTATGCTATTTAACTAGGTAGATCTCACAGATCAATTGGATCCAATCCAATTCCTAGATCCGGTTAGGTGGACATCCAAGTCCTAAACATATTGCGTATGCCAATGTATCTAATACATTTTCTAACCATATCCTCCGAATCATCTAGGGCTTGGCTTTGGCACAACAAACCTAATGATTCCAGTTAAGCGGGACCCATTGACAAGGATAGTTTCATAATCAATGTCGTTGGACAAGAAGTGATATTGACTTTGGCCAACAAATCACAACTTGGACAAGACACCGATGTGGAACAAAACTCTCATGATTCAAGTACATCCTAATTGACAAGGTCTTGACTTTGGCCAACAAACCAATGCCAATCGGATCTTGAACAAGAATCATTCAATGAAAGGATAATCGCTTAATATAGATTGAGGGATTTTTGCGTAATTGGCAACCAATTTATTATCTTTGTTAGGTCTCATCAACATACACCCTTAAGCATGCTTCTAAAACATCATAAAGCGCGTAAAGTAAATTAATAGTGATATACGGATGGATATATAACAAAACTTGTTCCTAGAACAAATCACTCCCTTTCCTCTCCCCGCTAGCACTATTCTACTACTACCCAATTACATAATACGATAAGAGAAACCTCATTTGCATTGAGGGGAATTAGGTGAGAAGAGAATACAAAGAGATAAAAGAGATAAGGCTGGACACGCAGGTCCAATTTATAAATTCTAAATTTACAATAATTTCTAAAATTACCCTTTCCCTTCTAATATCCATCCGATATACACTATTCATTCATCACATACATATATATTCAAACAAGACATGCTTTTACAACCAATCTAATCCAATTAATTAGTCTTTGTTTAAATGATCATCCATTGTTCAAACAACGGTTTTGATTTTGCGCGAGTCCAACTCGTTTGAGAATAAGTACATAAGGTATGAATTTACGAATAATATCGAACTACTTATTAAATCTAATTTAATTCGTATTCAATACTAATTCAATTATTTAATTCCAAATTAAATGTTTACACTTTTAATGTGCTTTAAAGACTTAGATTCTAAATCTAATCTAATTGGGTCTCAAAGCCCAACTAACATCCAATGTTTGTTTAATTAAAGTCCGATGGGCTTTCAATTGATTTATTAAGGCTTGGGCTTTGGTCAATGTGGGTCAAACCCAATTACCAAGCCCAAATAAGGAATCACCCTTAAATGCCACAAAACCAATTTCAAGCCCATAAGGCCCAATTAAACTTTAAAGCCCATTATACTACATTTGGACTTAATGGAGTGATTTAGGCCCAAATTGGATCCAATCCTTTTGGCCCAAATCTACTTGGCCCAACCAAGCCCCATTATGCCCAAATATAATATTACAAGCCCAATTTAACAATTAAGCCCATTAATTTAAATTTCAATATTCCAAATTTTAAAATTCAATTAATTAAAGTGTAAAACCAAGATTAATACATTAAACCAAATATTTCAAAATACCAATTTAATTTATTAATCATCTATTGTTCAAAACATATGTCCAACATTAATTTGAACAAAAATCAAGTCCATTTTCATGTCCATTAGTATTCGGCCAAGTGAGATTTTTGTGTCGATTTGTTTTTCAATCCGATTGAATCACTAATCTACGTCCCGTATACGTTTTAAGTCATCCAATGATCTTGTACACAAAAAATTCCAACACATACAATGTTCATACCCATTCGGCCAAGGTTACATTTTTGGGGAAAAATCATCCAATGCATTTTTCTCAAAATTGATTCCATATAATATCATTCTATATACATGTAAGCATACTCATTCATCAAATTTCACAAGAACATGCTTCAATCAATTTTACCCAAATTTTAACCTAATATATTTCATGCTTAAACATAGCTCTGATACCATTGTTGGTTACTATAATTAGTCCCAAGGAAAGATTAAGCTTATGAAATACAACAAAATGAATATATATAATAAACTTGTAGCATGGCGGAATCATATACAAAGCTTTTGTGATGAAAAGATGAACAAAGGTTGAAGCTCCAAGATCCTTGAAGTTTCGGCCAAGAGGAGAAAAGAGTTGAAAGCTCCAAGCTTTGTGTATTCCAAGCTCCAAGGTGGTTTCCCTATCACCTCCTTTGATTCCTTGCTTGTGCTAGCAAAAATGGAGAATGAGAAAACAATTTTCTGCCTTGTTGGTGCAGCTCACGGCGTGAGCAAGAGAGGAAGAGAGGAGAGTGTTTCACTTTTGATTTTGTTTCCTTTGCATGCCAAAAAACGTGAATAACCAGAAAATGAAAAGTGAAGTGATATCTAATACCAAAAGAATTTTTTAATGCAAAAAATCCTTCCAAAACCGTGCATGGCTTTCCCTCCAAAATGAATCCATCATTTGCTATCATTACCATACTTTGAGATTAGAGACAATGCATCATCCCTCAAAGGTGACTAGATACATTCACTATCTATTCGTATTAAGTAATGAGATATCGCGATGTGATTTGCGGGTATCACTCGATTGAAAATACGAATGTGTCCGCAAGCACTTTCGGGCTCGGTTTCGTTAATTCCAAATTAACGAATTTCCGTCGCGACGTGAATTAAATAATTACGCCTTGCGAAATTACTATTCAGTTCGCTAATGAATTAATTCTAAATTAATTCGTTTGCCCGAATTAAAATCCGATTTTAATTCCGCGTCGAAATCTAATTTCGTTTAATAATATATCGAATATATTATTTTATCGATTAATTCCAGATTAATTGATCTCTCTCTCTCTCCTAATAAGGCATTTTATCCAAGATAAAGTTTCTCCGTTATTAATCCAAGATTAATAAAGTTCGAATCAAACATCATAGGTGAATCTTCAGGAAGCGACCCCAGAGATCTCCGGATATGTTGGCAGTAAATACGGTCGTTGGATAATCCAAACACGTACGTACCTCGTACTACGTTTTTACCGATTTACAAGACAAGTTTGGCTTCTAGCAAAACGCCATGCCTACCCAATTCTCCAGAAATATTCTTACTGGAATATTAGATCTATATCAAGCGTAGTATACCGTAGTATTGCGTACATCGATCCAGTATCGGACGATCACATGTTAGGCCTGGGGGTGGAAATGTGTCTGCCCCGTACGAAACATATATCGGACATCAAGCAACTAGTCTCTTTAAATCGGGCAATACTGACCTAGTCATATTGTCCCGACGGTTGCAACCTTTTATAGAGCACTAGTTCTGTATCCTGCGTGATCATCAACTCCATATGTCTGAAGTGGCACTTCCATCTTGACATCACACCCAATGCACTACGATTCCTGATAAACCCAGAAGAGGTGAACACAGAACCAGTTAAGGTCCCCCAACCACCAAAACCAAAGTTTACCTATTGTCGCAAGTACTAGCGATGCAAGTCTCAGGTTAAGACCATATACACCTACCCTGATGCGGCCTTCCATAGACACGCAGACATACTACCAATGGGATTCTGCGGGGTCTATCCAGAGCGAAGCTGTTTTCCGTACCATCGGTAAAACACAACCTCCTATCGCACTTGCATAAGTATTCTATACTTAAATATATAAGAACTATGCCGTTGTGCCCTCACAACATGAACAAGTGCAATACTAGTCTATTCCGCATTATCGATGTCCGATCTCGATAATACTCCGACTAGGGATATTTAATGATTTAAACCTTTATGTATTGATACTGTCTCATATCATCTCAATACGGAATTAATCATATGGACTTTCGCCATTTATATATCAAAGTAAATAAATTACAAAACGGCAAAAGGCAATTTCATTATCACATAGTTAATTTTGTACAATAATACAATATCATTTACAAAACAGTGACGCTATGGGTCATAATGTCTAACACTTCTTCCTCTCTCACGGTCTCAAGACCGATTGTCCTTCTTGTTCTGGTTCGACCGAGCAAATACATGGAGAAGCAAAGATTTTGTTGCAAGATCTATGTGCTAGCACACTCATGGAGGAATACAAAGGTGATAGGGTAGTGTTTCCATGAGCAAGGAATCACCTTGTGAAGCTTGGAGCTTGGAGTTTCCATGGAGGATCACCATGGCCGAATAGAAGATGAAGAAACAGCACCCACACCGCGCAGCCCCTACCACGAGCAGCCCACTGCCGAGCTCCAAAGGGTAGTTCGTTTTTGTCTTTGTTGCATCTTTACCGATCAATGTGAGTTATTCCGCACCTCCTTTGATGTGTATTCAACTCGTTTATGCTTGATAAATGATCCTTGGGACTTGATTGAAACTCAACAATGGTATCTTGAGCCAATTGGGCATAAAACGAAATTAGGGTTCTTAGCCAAAATTTGGGGCTTTTTGATTTAAGCATGTTTTTGACAAATTGTTTGTTTAAGTATGCTTGTATATGGATAACTTAGAGTTATATGTAATCAATTTGATGAAAAATTAATTGGATTGATTTTCCCCAATTTGCTTTGGATGGCCGAATTTGGTTAGCTCCTTAATGTCTTGGATTTTTGATTTTTTGTTCATTGGATGACTTGGAAATCATTAGGGGATGTTGATTTTATCTTTTATTGGATTCAATTGGATTGGATTTGAATTTGGACACAAAATCCCCATTTGGCCGAGACTTTAGCATGTATACTTGGGTTTGATTTTGATCAGATTATGTTGGACATGATTCCCTGATGTTAAGCATGATTAATTGGAAAAATTGGTTTTTTGTAAACATTGATTTGGGTAATTAATAATGCTATGCACTTTTTTTAATTGAATTGTAAAATTGGATTTTGTAATTTAATTAAATTGGGTCTTAAATTGAATTTGGGCTTTTAAAGTTGTTATGGGCTTATTGGGCTATGTTGTACAAAGTTGGGTTTAGGCAAAATTGGTTGGATCCAATTAGGCCCAAAACCGCATCCAAAAGGCCCAAATGCGACTAATGAACCTTTAACGTTTAATTGGGCCTAATGGGCCTAAATTAATTTATGGGCTTATGGGGTAACTCTCGGATTGGATTTTGGTTATTCGGTTTGACCCGAGTTGACAAAAATTCCACGCCTTGAAGAAATTAATTAAAAGCCCATTGGACTTGAATTAAATTAATATTGGATATTAATCGGGCTTTGAGACCCGTAACGATTAAATTCAGAATTTAAGTCGTAAAGGTTTATTTAATAAAGTGTAATATTTCATTTGGAATTAAATAATGAATTAGTATTAAATACAAATTGAATTGGATTTAATTTTGTAGTTTAATTTAATTCAAGAATTCGTACTATGAGTACTTATTCGCAATACGAGTTTGACTCGAACAAAATCAAATCGTTGTTTGAACATTGGATGATCAATAATTATCAGATTAGTTAATTGGATTAGATTGATTGATAACATGCTTGTATGAATACATGGTTGCGATGCATGAATGATGTATATCGGATGGATATTAGTCGGGTGGGGAAATTTTGGAAATTATAATAAATTTGATTTATTAATTGGACCTGCGAGTCTAGCCTTATCTCCTATTTCTTTGTATTCTCTTCTCGCATATTCCCCTCAATGTAAATGACGTTTCTTTAGAAGTGTAGTGTAACGGGTAGAAGTAAATACAAGTGCTAGCTTGAGAGAGAAAGAGAGAGATTTGATCTAGGATCAATGTAAAGTATCCATCCGCATATCATTATTATTTTATTTCATATGCGCTTTATTATGTGTTTAGAATGCATGTTTAAGGGTGTATGATGATGAGACCTTAAAAAAAGATAATAAATTGGTTGCCAATTTGCACGCGAAAAACCCTCGCTAAATATTAAGTGTCTTTCCTTCCATTGAGTGATTCTCACTCAAGATCCGAGACGGCATTGGTTTGTTGGCCAAAGTCAAGGCATCTGTCTGTCAAAGATGTGTTTGAATCACGAAGGCTTTGTTCCATATTGGTGTCTAGTCCAAGTTGTGGTTTATTGGCCAAATTCAAGACCACGTCTTGTCCATCGACATTTATTACGAAGCTTTCCATAGTCAATGGGTCGCGCTTGACTGGGATCACTAAGTTTGTTGTGCCAAAGCCAAGGCTTAGTTGATTCAGAGGAAAAAGGTTAGGTAATACATTGGATGTATTGGCATATATAAGATATATGTTTCGGACTTGGATGTCCCCCTACCGGATCTAGGAATTGGATTGGATCCAATCGATCTTAGAGATCTACCTAGTTAATTATCATACAATTTGTTGGCCAAAGTCAAGATTGTGTGATATTTAACGGGATCCTAGCCCACTAGGAAACACGGTTTCCCGAGTACTCAACAGAGGGTTAGAGGCTCGCCGAAAAATAGTGGGAGGCAAGAATTGAATTTGCAATACTCGTTCAATTACTCGCCACACGCGCTCATTCAAATTATTTCGTCGTTAGATTAAATGTTAGTTGGACTAATATTTAAATTGTTGTTTTAATTAACAGTTGGACTGTATTATAGTTGATTATATATAATTGGATTATATTAGTCAATATATTTGAATTAATTAATTTCAGTTTACAGTTGATTTTATAATTGGATTATAGTAATCAATGTAATTGAGGTTAATTAATTTAAATTATATTTGATTATATAGTTGGACTATTATAATCATTATAATAAATAGTACCACAAATCTTTGATTAAATAGTTGGACTATTAGAATCAAGATATAAATGAAAGATTAGTGTTTAAAACATAATCCTGGGTGAAAATGTATTTAAACGACTTTAATTTTCAAATTGGGAATAAATTTCAGGATGGTCCTGGAAAAATAATAAGTTATTTTATTTGATAAAATAATATATTAAGCCTAAGTCTGGAATTAAGCAAATAAGTGGAACATGATATTTGGAATATTCATGTAATGATAACTTTAGTGCTTAATCCACTATACTTGTCATAAATACTCCTTGATTTCTTTATCAGAACTAAAGATTAGATTCTTAAAGTATGATATTGAAATTGAAGGATCTTCATAAATCTATACTTAGATTTTAGAAGTAAATAAATTGTAATAATTAACTCTTGAAGGGTTAATGACTATTCTCAAGGAGAAAAGTCAAAGTTTGCAAGAATGCGGCAAATAGCGCAAGGCGCACCTTACTTCGATATTCCAGAATGCCAAGGCTTGGCCAAAGGCTTCTGGAGTATGGAAAATTGGCAAAGGCAAAATCATTATAGTCTTCTAGGAAGATAAAAGGAAATATCCCAAGAAGGAATTGAAGACGAGCAAGGCTTTGACTTCAAAAATGATTGTCATAATTATGTTCACAGCTAGTATTAAAATTAGATTTTAGATACTTAGTGTGGTACATAAAATATATGTATTGATGTTCATAATCTGTTTTGAACAGGATACGGACATCATTAGAGATTTATCTGCAAATTGGAAACGGGACGATTGTCGCTGTTTTAATCGTAGATACCTAAGTTTAGGAACTACCCTTTGGGTATGTACCTAAATTTGGAAACTGTTATAATGTAACTAGTTTGACTAGAAACATTATCTCTATATTGCGTATAACCCGCTTTAGGTGTACCTTTATATTCTAGAACACTAAAGTGTTTTATTATATAAAGATGATATTAAGATAAACACATTAGATGTGAATAACAGAATTTATATTTTGAAATAAAATAATATCTCAATATATATATAATGACATATAAATAGCTCAAATGATTTGATCAATAAGAAACTAAATGTGGCATATTTGTCAGGGACACTATTAACAAGAATCGTATATCCACACTTTTGAAGAGTGGGTACTAGAATAATTTGATTTCAATCAAATAAAGTCTACGAATCTAGTTTATTGGGCAAAGTGCCTGAAACACTATTTACTTGGTAAAAGTGTCAGTGCCACCGATCTGTTAGCCCTAGTTCATATTGAAGCAAGTGGGCCCATGTCTAGCTGGGCTAGATGTGGATATGAATATTTCGTGACCTTAACGGATGTGGCATCGCGTATGGTTATGTGTTTCTTTTGAAACACAAATCGGAAACTTTCAAGTTTCGACACGAAATAGACAAACAGATCGGCTAAAGTATGAAACCGTCACGGTAAGACCGTAATGGAAAATACTTAAGCAATAAATTTCTAGTATACTTGAAAGAGTATAGTATTTTTTGAAATGAGGACTCCTCCCGGAACACATCAGTTTGACGGTGTGTCCGAATAGGATCAACCGAATTTTATTAGACATAATAAGGTTAATCACGAGTCGTTCTGAGCTACCATTTCCTTCAACGGATAAGCTTTAAACAATGCAAGAACTTATTTAGAATAAGGTTCCATAATATCTGTTTGACAGATAACATATTAGATATAAACAGGAAAGAATCCGGGTTTCACATTCCTGAAAATTTGGGTATGCTGGGCATATGTTTGGATGATACCAAACTAAAACCCAAATTGGATAAGTGCCAATTGTAGGTTATCCTAGGGATACCATAAGTATTGTACTTATACATCTCACCAGAGAACAATTAGATTGTTGCTCACCATGCGGTTTTCCTAAGAAGGAATACAGATATGCAGTGGTAAGTATGAGGATAGTATAACTCAATGAAAATCGAAGTAATACTGTTCAAGGCACCGAATCCTTAATGGAACACAAATAGTTCATCAAGGATGAAACTATTACCATTAATCTTCGAATACACAAGAACCACGTAAGTCGGAGAGATTCAGAAAACAACCTGGGGTATGGGTTTCTGATCTCACCTCGAAAAGATGTCAATCTTTTGAGGTATACCAACTGACTACGTATGAGGAAATGATACAAGGTATCGATTTCCTATTATGGCAAAGTGCCATGTATCCGAAATGGACTCCATGTATATCAACAAGTTTATATACTAGTTGATGTACAGAAAAGCATTGTGCCTACTGGTACTTTATAAGTCTTCAAGGAAGACGTACATGGATGGCAATAAACCAACGTGTAAAGCTAGGCTTTTAACGGAAAGGTATCGTTATCAATATTTGTATGTTTTTTTCGTTCAACCTTTTAAAACTGTTTCCATGATGATAATCCTTTTATAATGCTTGCTAAACTGCATATTTCATTTATGAAAATGACAGCTGGACGGGAAAATCGTTTCCTGAAAAGTATCGCCGATTTCTGTGTTCTACACTTAGCCCAAAACCCCTGCAAGCCACACACCAAGCACACACAACACCAAGCTGTTGGTTTCTATAATATGTCCCAAACAAAGATTAAGCATGTGAAATACTATAAAGAATATATATAAACATGAAGTATGGCGGAATCATACTTACAATGCCTTGTGATGAAGTAGATGATCAAATGGTAGAAGCTCCAAGTGGTGGAGGATTCGGCCAAGAGGAGGAAGAAGACTTGAAGCTCCAAGCTTTTGTATTCCAAGCTCTTATGGTTTTCCCTATCACCTCTTTTGATCCCTTGCTTGTGCTAGCAAAAATGGAGAAATGGAAGATCAAATCTTCCTTGCCCTTGTCAATGGTGTTCACGGCAATTTGAGAGAGAAGAGAGATTTTTTTGGTGTAAAGTCTTGAAAAATTAATTTTTGTATTACCAAAAATCAATTTATATTTATGTTATAATTTATTAAATTAATAATAAATCTATGACATAAACCATGCAATGGCTTAGAGTGTCAAACACTCAAACTCCATGCAAAGCCTTTGAGTGAAATGCACACTATCACCATGCAATGCCTTAGAGTGTTATGTACACTATTAACATGCAATGCCTTATCAATAAAATAATGCATATAATGACAAGTGTCATGTGGGCCCCACACGTTTCCCAATGAAAGTGGGCCCACGTCCACTCACGCGTTCGGGTTCGATATTTCCGAAATACCGAGCTAGCGTCGCGACGTTAATTAAATCGGATTTAAATAAATAATCGCTCCTAGCGAAATTATTATTTACGTCGCTTACGAATTAATTCTCAATTAACTCGTATGCCCGAATTAAAATCTAATTTTAATTTCGCGTCGAAATCAAATTTCAATTATTATATCGAATAATAATAACTAACTGATTAATTCCAAATTAATCGTTCTCTCTCTCTAAATAAGGCACTTTATCCAAGATAAAGTTTCTCCGCAATTAATCCAAGATTAATTAAGTCCGAATCAAATATCATAGGTGAATCTTCAGGAAGCGGCCCAAGAGATCTCCGGATATTTTGGCAGTAAATACGGTCGTCGGATAATCCGAACACGTACGTACCTTGTACTACGTCTTTACCGATTTACAAGACAAGGTTGGCTTCTAGCAAAGCGCCATGCCTACCCAATTCTCCAGAAATATTCTTATAGGAATATAAGATCTGTATCAGGCGTAGTATACCGTAGTATTGCGTACATCGATCCAGTATCGGATGGTCACATGCTAGGCCTGGGGCTGGAGATGTGTCTGCCCCGTACGAAACATATATCGGACATCAAGCAACTAGTCTCTTTAAATCGGACAATCCTGACCTTGTCATATTGTCCCGACGGTTGCAACCTTTTATAGAGTACTAGTTCTGTGTCCTGCGTGATCATCACCTCCATATGTCTGAAGCGATACTTCCATCTTGACATCACAATCCAGTACACTACGATTCTCGATAAACCCAGAAGAGGTGTACACAGAACCGGTTCAGGTTCCCAACCACCAAAACTAAAGTTTACCGATTGTCGCAAGTACTAGCGATGTAAGTCTCAGGTTAAGACCATATACACCTACCCTGATGCGGCCTCCCATAGACACGCAGACATACTACCAATGGGATTCCGCGGGGTCTATCCAGAGCGAAGCTGTTTTCCGTACCATCGGTAAAACACAACCTCCTATCGCACTTGCATAAGTATCCAATACTTAAATATGAGAACTATGCCGTTGTGCCCTCACAACGTGCACAAGCGCAATACTAGTCTATTCCGCATTATCGATGTCCAGTCTCGATAATACTACGACTAGGGATATTTAATGATTAAACCTTTGGGGACTGATACTGTCTCATATCATTCTCAGTCCAGGTACTAATCATATGGACTTTCGCCATTTATAAGTCAAAGTAAATAATATTACAAAACGGCAAAAGGCAATTTCATTATCACATAGTTAATTTTGTACAATAATACAATATCATTTACAAACAGTGACGCTATGGGACATAATGTCTAACAATCTCCCACTTGGCCTATAGCCAGTCACTCAAGCATCTAATACCCGAACTATGTATGTGTCGTTCAAAAACTTGCTGTAGAACAGCTTTCGTCAGCGGATCTGCAATGTTGTCATCTGATGTGACCTTCTCGACTTTTACATCGCCACGATGTATAATCTCCCGAATCAGATGATAACGTCGAAGAACATGCTTGGACCGTTGATGAGACCTTGGTTCCTTAGCCTGTGCTATAGCCCCGTTATTGTCACAATACAATGGAACGGGCTCAGCTGCTAACGGAACTACTCCTAATCCGATTAGGAACTTTCGGATCCAAACTGCCTCCTTTGCTGCTTCAGATGCAGCGATGTACTCCGCTTCTGTTGTTGAATCGGCAACAGTATCTTGCTTGGAAGATTTCCAGCTCACTGCTCCGCTTCGTTTTCAAGCAAAAAATGTACCCGGATTGCGACTTGTAGTCATCCTTGTCGGTTTGGAAACTTGCATCGGTATACCCAGATACCGCAAGTTCTCCACCTCCATAAATTAAGAAAGCATCCTTAGTTCGTTTAAGATACTTAAGGATATTCTTAACTGCTATCCAGTGACCTTCACCTGGATCGGCCTGATAGCGACTGCACATGCTCAAAGCATATGAGACATCAGGTCGTGTACATATCATGGCATACATGATCGATCCGACTGCCGAGGCGAACGGTATCCGACTCATGTGGTCTCTCTCTTCCTGAGTCTTAGGACCCATGTCCTTAGACAGAGAGGTACCACGTACCATTGGAACCAATCCCCTCTTGGATTGTTCCATGTTGAATCTCTTCAACACTTTATCAATGTATGTACTCTGGGAGAGTCCAAGCAGCTTTCTAGATCTATCCCTGTAGATCTTTATTCCAAGAATAAAGGCTGCTTCTCCCAGATCTTTCATGGAGAATTTTAATGAAAGCCAAGCTTTCACACCGACGTTAGCATGGGAATGTCATTGCCTATAAGCAATACGTCGTCGACATAAAGGACAATAAAAGTAAGTGCTCTCCCACTAACCTTCTTGTATACACAAGGGTCATCTGCGTTTTGCACGAAATCATATTCCTTTATGATCTCATCAAAACGCTGATTCCATGACCGTGATGCTTGCTTCAATCCATAAATGGATCGATTTAACTTGCAAACCTTGTTTGCAAGTCTAGGTACGATAAAACCGTCAGGCTGTTGCATATAAACATCCTCCAAAAGGTTTCCGTTAAGGAAAGCGGTTTTAACGTCCATTTGCCATATCTCGAAGTCGAAATATGCAGCTATTGCAAGCATTATCCGAATGGATTTAATCATGGCAACGGGTGAGAAGGTTTCGTCATAATCAATACCATATTGTTGACGATACCCCTTCGCTACAAGCCTAGCCTTGTACGTTTGTACGTTGCCATCCATGTCGGTCTTCTTCTTGAAGATCCATCTGCATCCAATAGGCTTTACGCCTTCTGGTGCATCAACCAGTGTCCAAACTTGGTTGGCGTACATGGAATCCATCTCGGACTTCATGGCTTCTTGCCATAAAGCGGAATCGATATTTTGTATCGCTTCCTCATACGTAGCCGGCTCATTATCCTCAATAAGATTAATATCTATATGAGGTGAGATCAGGAACCCATACCTCTCAGGTACTGTTCTGACTCTCTCCGACCTACGCGGTCCTTGTGTATGTGAAGTTTGTGGTACAGACTCATCCCGGATGGTCTGTTCTTGTTCCGTCGTTGATTCATTGCCAGGAACAGTATCACTACGATCTTCATCGAGTTCTACTTTCCTCCCACTTACCACTGCATTTAGGAATTCCTTCTCAAGGAAAACCGCATGTAGAGCAAAAAATACTTTGTTCTCTTGTGGGTAATAGAAGTAATATCCTTTGGTTTCCCTAGGATATCCAACGAAAAGGCATTTATCAGATTTGGGTTCAAGTTTGGTGCCTTCCAAACGTTTAACATATGCCCAGCATCCCCAAATCTTTAGGAAAGAGAAACCTGGTTTCCTTCCTGTCCATATCTCATATGGGGTCTGTTCAACAGACTTCGACGGTACCTTATTCAAAATAAGTATAGCACTGTTTAATGCGTATCCCCAGAAGGATATTGGTAGCTCAGTGCGACTCATCATTGACCTCACCATGTCCAACAAGGTGCGGTTTCTCCGTTCGGACACACCGTTTAATTGTGGTGTTCCAGGAGGAGTCCACTGTGAAAGAATACCATATTCTTTCAAGTAATCTTGAAACTCATAACTTAAGTATTCGCCACCACGGTCTGACCGTGAATGTCTTGATACTCATCCCTGTTTGTTTCTCCACTTCGTGTCGAAACTCTTTGAATTTCTCAAAAGTTTCCGACTTGTGTCTCATAAGATACACATAACCGTAACGAGATGCATCATCTGTAAAGGTTACGAAGTAGTGAAATCCACCTCTAGCCTGGCTAGACATGGGCCCGCATACGTCAGTATGAACGAGAGCTAACAGTTCTGTGGCACGTTCACCTTTACCGCTAAAAGGTGATTTAGGCATTTTGCCTAAAAGACAAGATTCGCAGACGTCATATGATTGGGATCAAATTCGTCCAAGTACCCACTCTTTGAAAGTGTGGATATGCGAGTCTTGTTGATGTGTCCTAGACGACAATGCCACATATAAGCTTCATCTTTTAGATTACTCCTTTTGAGCCTTTTGTTTGTCATTTTAGGAGATTCATTTATATTCAAAATATAAAGACCGTTATTTGCAACAGCTGTGCAAATTTCTGCATCATTTTTATATAAATAACACCCTGTGTTCCTGAATACAAAAGTGTAACCCTGCTGGGTTAACAAGGATACAGATATAATATTCCTAGTTAAACTAGGCACAAAATAACAGTTCAAAAGTTTAAGTTCATGCCCTGAGGGCAGTACTAAAACAAAAGTCCCTACGGCCAAAAAGCAACTGGTGTTCCGTTTCCGACCCGTAGATCCATCTCCCCTGATGCCAGCACCCTGCTATCATGCAGATCCTGCACATCAGTACAAATATGAGCACCACAACCAGAATCAAAAATCCAATTTTTAAAACTAGAAGTATTCATATTTATCTCAATAACAAACATACCAGAGGCAATGGCCTTGCCAGCCTTGATATCCTCCCTCTGCACAATGCTCATTCGGCAGTCACGTTTCCAGTGACCCCTCTTGCCGCAGTTGAGGCAGATGTCGCGAGATTTGTCCTTTGGCTTCCTAGAAGCCACTGTCAACTTGCCTTTACCCTTCTTCTTGAACTTCTTCTTCCTTGCACCTCCAATTGCCTTGGGGCCACCCTTTGGCGCATGAGAGGTCAATGCAAAATGCGCCTCGCGCTTGCTCCCCTTTAGGAGTTCCTTTCGGACTCCTTCAGCACAGACAACAACTCTCCAAGAGTGTCGTCAGTATCCATCAACTTGTAGTTGACTATGATTTGTTTCCAAGTATCAGGAAGTGACTGCAAGATCATATCTATAGTCAGATCAGCCTCCAAGACTATTCCCATATTGGCCAACTCATCAATATCGGCAATCATTTGAGCCCCGTGGGCTTCAACTGATGCGCCGTCTGTCATCCGGGAGCGGAAGAGTTTCCTTACTAGCTCGTACCTCTTCATCCGCTTATTGGTGCGGTGAAGATCACGCAATCTTGCCATCATGTTATAGGGATCCAAATCCCTATTCTGGCGTCTGAAATGCTGAGTCATTGCAGCTAGCATAACTGACTGAGCTTGGTCACAATCATCACTATGAGTTTTCCATAACTCTAGCTCCAGTGGCTCAGTGGGTTTAGGCGGGAGAGGTCTCTGAATAGTATACAGTATCCTCTCAGCCCCAAGCACTATCTTGAGGTTCATTTCCCAGTCGGCAAAGTTTGTCCCTTTGAAGACATTATCGCCCATGATTATGTCGCGGATATTACCTTTGCCAGTCATCTTGACAACTATAGTCCAACTATAAAGTCAACGATGTTATGGGTACAGTCAAACTGTTACAATAAAATAACAATATATTAGTCCAACTAATTATTTAAAATATTGACGAAATAATTTTGAAAGACGCGTAAGGCTAAATATCTGAATGAAATTGCAAATTCAATAATAGCCTCCCACTATTTTCTTCAAGTTTCTAACCCTCTGTAGACAACTCGGGAAATCTAATTTCCTAGTGGGCTAGGATCCCGTTAAATAACACACAACCTTGACTTTGGCCAACAAGTTGTATGATATTTAACTAGGTAGATCTCGAAGATCAATTGGATCCCATCCAATTCCTAGATCCGGTAGGTGGACATCCAAGTCCGAAACATATATATCTAATACATATGTCAATGTCTAATACATTTTCCTAACCATTTCCTCTGAATCAACTAAGCCTTGGCTTTGGCACAACAAACCTAATGATTCCAGTTAAGCGGGACCCATTGACAAGGAAAATTTCGTAATCAATGTCGATGGACAAGAAGTGATCTTGACTTTGGCCAACAAATCACAACTTGGACAGGACACCGATGTGGAACAAAACTCTCATGATTCAAACACATCCTCAATTGACAAAGGTCTTGACTTTGGCCAACAAACCAATGCCAATTTCGGATCTTGAGAAGAATCATTCAAAGGAAGAAAATCGCTTAATATTGTTTGAGGGATTTTTGCGTAATTGGCAACCAATTAATTTATCTTTGTTAGGTCTCATCATCATACACCCTTAAGCATGCTTCTAAAACATCATAAAGCGCGTAAAGTAAAGTAATAGTGATATGCGGATGGATATATAAACAACTTGTTCCTAGAACAAATCACTCACTCCTTTCCTCTCCCCGTTAGCACTATTCTACTTCTACCCAATTACATAATACAATAAGAGAAACCTCATTTACATTGAGGGGAATTAGGTGAGAAGAGAATACAAAGAGATAAAGAGATAAGGCTGGACACGCAGGTCCAATTTATAAATTCCAAATTTACAATAATTTCTAAAATTACCCTTTCCCTTCTAATATCCATCCGATATACTATTCATTCATCACATACATATATATTCAAACAAGACATGCTTTTACAACCAATCTAATCCAATTAATTAGTCTTTGTTTAAGTGATCATCCAATGTTCAAACAACGGTTTGATTTTGCGCGAGTCCAACTCGATTGAGAATAAGTACACAAGGTACGAATTCGCGAATTATATCGAACTACTTATTAAATCTGATTTAATTCGTATTCAATACTAATTCAATTATTTAATTCCAAATTAAATGTTTACACTTTAATGTGCTTTAAAGACTTAGATTCTAATCCAATTCTATTGGGTCTCAAAGCCCAACTAACATCCAATGTTTAATTTAATTCAAGTCAAATGGGCTTTCAATTGATTTATTAAGGCTTGGGCTTTGGTCAATGTGGGTCATACCCAATTACCAAGCCCAAATAAGGAATCACCCTTAAGTGCCATAAAACCAATTTCAAGCCCATAAGGCCCAATTAAATTATTAAAGCCCATTATATTATATTTGGACTTAATGGAGTGATTTAGGCCCAAATTGGATCCAATCCATTTGGCCCAAATCTACTTGGTCCAACCAAGCCCATTATGCCCAAATACAATATTAAAAGCCCAATTCACCAATTAAGCCCATTAATTAAATTTTAATATTCCAAACATTAAAGTCCAATTAATTAAAGTGTAATACCAAGATTAATATATTAAACCAAATATTTCAAAAAATACCCATTTAATTTATTAATCATGTATTGTTCAAAATAAATGTCCAACATTAATTTTAACAAAAATCAACTCCTTTACATGTCTATGTACATTCGGCCAAGGTGAGTTTTTTGTGTCGATTTGTTTTTCAATCCGATTGAATTACTAATCAACGTTCCGTACACGTTCTAAGTCATCCAATGATCTTAAACACAAAAAATCCAATCCACTCCAAGTAGCAACACATTCGGCCAAGGCATGGATTTGGGGAAAAATCATCCAATGCATTTTTCATGAAATTGATTCCATATAACATCATGTTATACACATGCAAGCATACTTATTAATCAAATTTCATAAGAACATGCTTATATCAATTTCATCATGCCATTCGGCCAAGGTGAAGATATTGGGGAAAAATCATCCAATGCATTTTTCATAAAATTGATTCCATGTAATATCATTCTATATACATGCAAGCATACTTATTCATCAAATTTCACAAGAACATGCTTCAATCAATTTATCACACCCATTCGGCCAAGGTTGAAAATATTGGGGAAAAATCATCCAATGCATTTTTCATAAAATTGATTTCATATAATGTTATTTAACATACATATAAGCATACTCATTCATCAAATTTCACAAGAACATGCTTCAATCAATATTACCCAAATTTTAACCTAAAGTATTTCATGCTTAAACCTAGCTCAATGATACCATTGTTGGTTTCTATAATATGTCCCAAACAAAGATTAAGCATGTGAAATACTATAAAGAATATATATAAACATGAAGTATGGCGGAATCATACTTACAATGCCTTGTGATGAAGTAGATGATCAAATGGTAGAAGCTCCAAGTGGTGGAGGATTCGGCCAAGAGGAGGAAGAAGACTTGAAGCTCCAAGCTTTTGTATTCCAAGCTCTTTGATGGTTTCCCTATCACCTCTTTTGATCCCTTGCTTGTGCTAGCAAAAATGGAGAAATGGAAGATCAAATCTTCCTTGCCCTTGTCAATGGTGTTCACGGCAATTTGAGAGAGAAGAGAGATTTTTTTTGGTGTAAAGTCTTGAAAAAAATTAATTTTTGTATTACCAAAAATCAATTTATATTTATGTTATAATTTATTAAATTAATAATAAATCTATGACATAAACCATGCAATGGCTTAGAGTGTCAAACACTCAAACTCCATGCAAAGCCTTTGAGTGAAATGCACACTATCACCATGCAATGCCTTAGAGTGTTATGTACACTATTAACATGCAATGCCTTATCAATAAAATAATGCATATAATGACAAGTGTCATGTGGGCCCCACACGTTTCCCAATGAAAGTGGGCCCACGTCCACTCACGCGTTCGGGTTCGATATTTCCGAAATACCGAGCTAGCGTCGCGACGTTAATTAAATCGGATTTAAATAAATAATCGCTCCTAGCGAAATTATTATTTACGTCGCTTACGAATTAATTCTCAATTAACTCGTATGCCCGAATTAAAATCTAATTTTAATTTCGCGTCGAAATCAAATTTCAATTATTATATCGAATATAATAATCTAACTGATTAATTCCAAATTAATCGTTCTCTCTCTCTAAATAAGGCACTTTATCCAAGATAAAGTTTCTCCGCAATTAATCCAAGATTAATTAAGTCCGAATCAAATATCATAGGTGAATCTTCAGGAAGCGACCCAAGAGATCTCCGGATATTTTGGCAGTAAATACGGTCGTCGGATAATCCGAACACGTACGTACCTTGTACTACGTCTTTACCGATTTACAAGACAAGGTTGGCTTCTAGCAAAGCGCCATGCCTACCCAATTCTCCAGAAATATTCTTATAGGAATATAAGATCTGTATCAGGCGTAGTATACCGTAGTATTGCGTACATCGATCCAGTATCGGATGGTCACATGCTAGGCCTGGGGCTGGAGATGTGTCTGCCCCGTACGAAACATATATCGGACATCAAGCAACTAGTCTCTTTAAATCGGACAATCCTGACCTTGTCATATTGTCCCGACGGTTGCAACCTTTTATAGAGTACTAGTTCTGTGTCCTGCGTGATCATCACCTCCATATGTCTGAAGCGATACTTCCATCTTGACATCACATCCAGTACACTACGATTCTCGATAAACCCAGAAGAGGTGCACACAGAACCGGTTAAGGTTCCCAACCACCAAAACTAAAGTTTACCGATTGTCGCAAGTACTAGCGATGTAAGTCTCAGGTTAAGACCATATACACCTACCCTGATGCGGCCTCCCATAGACACGCAGACATACTACCAATGGGATTCCGCGGGGTCTATCCAGAGCGAAGCTGTTTTCCGTACCATCGGTAAAACACAACCTCCTATCGCACTTGCATAAGTATCCAATACTTAAATATATGAGAACTATGCCGTTGTGCCCTCACAACGTGCACAAGCGCAATACTAGTCTATTCCGCATTATCGATGTCCTGTCTCGATAATACTACGACTAGGGATATTTAATGATTAAACCTTTGGGGACTGATACTGTCTCATATCATTCTCAGTCCAGGTACTAATCATATGGACTTTCGCCATTTATTAGTCAAAGTAAATAATATTACAAAACGGCAAAAGGCAATTTCATTATCACATAGTTAATTTTGTACAATAATACAATATCATTTACAAACAGTGACGCTATGGGACATAATGTCTAACACAAGCCACACACCAAGCCCACCAAAGAGCCCATGTACACGCCCAAGAAGACCAATTCCACGCCCATCTCCTTCGAAAATAACAAATCCACAAATTAAACACATGTTGAAATCATACCAAATCACCTTCCCAAATTAAAAGATTCAAATTAAATCTCATCAATCACCTTCCTAATTTAAATAAATCACATGCCTAAATTAAATAAATCAAATCAAATCCCCCTTCCCAAATTAAATAAATCACATTCCAAATTAAATAAAATACATGCCTAAATTAAATAAGTCAAATCAAATCTCCTTCCTAAATTAAACAAATCCTTTTCCTAAACTAAAACAAATCACCTTCTTAAAGTGAATGGATCATTTCATTATAACATACAAATTAAATATTCCCCATAATTACACAATTTTCATTCCCTATTCATATAAGGACAACCGTAACCCTCTTCTATAAAAATACACATAAACCAAACTCAATGAACCCTGGCATTCATGCCTAAAACCTTCTAGCATTCACTTCTCTCCTCTAATCTGTCTCTCTCTCCTAGCCTTCACGCGTCTCTCCTCTTTTTAAAACAGAAAGCATAAACAATAACAAAAAAACCCTAAACTGCCCACAGCCCTCACGTAGCCAACAGCCCTCTCATCAAACTCATTAAACACCACGCAGCCTTACATGTGAATCACACTCACGCCAAACCCTCAAATCCACTCACGTCCAGCACTCACGTCAATTCAAGACCATTCACGTCCAGCCCACACGTCCAGCCCTCACGTCCACTTACGACCAGCCTTCACGTCCAGCCCTCACGCTACTCCCAAACCGATTCTCAAACCACCCTCAAACACACACGTCCCACTGAACAAACCGAAGCCACGCTCCAAAGAGACCTCACGCAACAAACACACATCTTCCACAAACTACCACAACGCACCAGCCAGCCCTCCACGCAATACCCCACTGACTCAGCAACACATCAACCGACCATAAACCCCATTGACCGACCGAAACAGAAGCACCTCAACCGTACCTTTAAGCCCCGCAAACTGCACATTTTCACCCCAAACTGCACACCTAAAATTGCCCAGAAAACTGCCTTAAAACTACCCAGAAAATTACCCAGAAAACTGCCCAAATACCGCAAACAGTAACCAAAAATAACAGTAAAAACATCAGCCAAAAACAGAGAAAATAGCGGCCCAAAATAGCGAAGCAACGAAGGAAAACAACGAACTAGTAAATCGGAAAAGTTACGGAGCATCAATCCTTCCGACAACCGCGTAACGCACTTCCAAGAGACGACTTAAGAGGTTAGACCTGAGGGCACCTCTTTATTTATTCCTATTCTTTTTTTGTTACTCATTATTATTTCTTCGCATTTATATTGTGGATTCATGAATGTTGTGGCCATGGGATGAATCAAATATGTGTTATCTCTTGTGGTATATCGGATGGAAACTCAGACGTAAATTCCGTAGCCGAATCCGAATGGACGGTAGTGCGGTTTGTACTTGGGAATCAACTCCACGTACCACATGAGAGACACACATATTTCGTTTCATCCAATCTTTTGTTTATATATGATTTAGTCGTTTCGTAGGTTATTTATTTTTCTATGCATGATTTAGTCGTTTAGTATGTTATTTATTTTTTATGCATGATTTAGTTGGTTATTTACAAGCCTGATTAGTTATTTCTTTCGCATTAGGAATTTAATTTATGTTTATGTTTAGGTTGTTATTTATTTTTCGCTTTAATAATTCAATATGTTCAGGAGATTATTGTGTGTTTGCCGTTATGACGACTTACTTTTATCCATGCAAACTTAGATATAGGTTTTTTATTTTCATGCATGTGAACTTAGAAGTAAGTTATTCTTGTGTATGAATCTTGCGTAGAATTGGTTAGATTATTGCACAAATCCACTCATTACAAGTGGCATAAGTAAGAGACCATTCCGAACCCAACGGTTTGAGGTCTTCTCTTTCGAGGGGTGAGTGAGGCCTTAAATCATTTTCACAGTTCACACTATTGGGTTTCTACTATAGTCCCACGATCATTCAAGCAATGAAAATAATGTGAATACAATAAAGAAGTATGGCGGAATCATACTTACAATGAACAGATTTGCGATGCGACGATAACAAAAATTATGCTCCAAGCTTTCTTCTTTGTTCGTTTCGGTCAAGGTCCTCTTTGTGCTCTATGGATGATCTTCAAGCTCCAAGTTTTGAGAATGAGATTCCATGCTCAAGGGTTTGTTTCCCTATCATCCTTGGATGACTCTTCATGTGCTAGCATTGGAAAAAATTGCCACAAATCTTCCTTATTCTTCCTTGTTGCTCTTGGCATTGAAGGATTTTGAGAGAGAAGAAAATGGCCCAAGGCCGAAAATGGAGAGGGAGAGAGAAAGAGGAGTTGTGTTGTTGTATTTTGGTTTCTAAAACCTAATAAAAACATATACCAAAATCTCTACACATTTTGTATTTATTTTTCCAAAAAACAAAAAGCAAAAGTGAGGGAAAAATGGCATTAAATGCTGTCAACAACCACCATCAACTATTCACATCAATCAATGATGACAAGCATCACTTCACTCAAAGTGATGTGACTACCATCACTTGATTGACTAGTGATTTGATGTTTAATATGACTTGTGGGCCGCACTTAAATTCAAAATGCGAGTGGGCCCGCAAACACTCCCGGGTTCGGGTTCGCTAATTCCGAATTAACAAATTTTCCTTTGTGACGTAATTAAATCAAATTTAATTAAATAATTATGCCTAGCAAAATTACTATTCACGTCGCTAACGAATTAATTCTAAATTAACTCGTTCGCCCGAATTAAAATTTAATTTTAATTCCGCGTCGAAATCTAATTTCGTATAATATATCGAATATATTATTTTATCGATTAATTCCAAATTAATCATTCTCTCTCTTTAAATAATATTTTATCCCAGATAAAATATTTCCGTAATTAATCCCAGATTAATTTTCTCTCTATTAATTAATCTGAGATTAATAATGTGCGAGTCATACGTCATCGTTGAATCTTTGGGAAGCGACCGATGAGATCCCCGAATATGTTGGCAGTAAATCCGGTCGTCAGACTATTCGTACACGCACATACCTAGTACTACGTTTTTACCGATTTACAAGACATGGTTGGCTTCTACCAAAGCACCGTGCCTACCCAATTCTCCATAAATATTCTTAAAGGAATATGTATTCTATATCAGGCGTAGTATACGTAGTATTGCGTATTGCGATCCAGTATCGGATGTCACGTGCATGGCCAAGGGCTGGAATTGTGTCTGCCCCGTACGAAGCACATATCCGATATCTAGTAACTAGTCTCTATAATCGGATATTCATGACCTTGTCATATTATCCCGATGATTGCAGTACATAAGAGACTAGTTCCGTATCCTACGTGACCCTCATCTCCACTACGACTGGAGTGATACTTCCATCTTGACATCACACCCAATACACTACGATTCTCAATATACCCAGAAGAGGCGTACACAGAACCGGTTAAAGCCCTGGACGTCCAAAACCAAAGTATATTGATTTTAGATCTATCCCAGTAGATCCTTATTCCTAGAATAAAAGTTATCTCTCCCAAGAATTCTACGGAGAATTTTCATGAAAGCCAAGTTTTCACCGATTGTATTATGGGAATATCATTTCCAAGAAATGATATATCATCATTATTTAGGACAATCACTATCAGTGCGCTCCCACTAACCTCCTTATATACACAAGAATCTTTTTCGTTTTGAATTAAATCATACACCATTATGATTACATCAAAATGATATATTTCTAAGAACGCAATGCTTGCTTCAATCCATAAATGGATCGAATTAATTTGCAAACCTTGTTTGCTAGTTTTGGTACGACAAAACCGTCAGGATGTTGTAAACATCCTCCAAAAAGTTTCCGTTTAAGGAAAGCGATTATGACGTTCAGCATGAAACATGCAGCATTAGCAAGCGTTATCCAAATGGATTCAACCATGGCAACAAGTAAAAGGTTTCGTCGTAATTGACATGATGTTGATAACGATACCTTTTCGTTACAAGCCTAGCTTTGTACGTTGGTATGTTTCCATCAATGTTTGTCTTCTTTGAAGACTTATACAGTACCAATGGGCACAATGCCTTCCGGTACATCAACCAGTGTCCAAACTTGGTTGGTATATATGGAATCCATTTCAGACATCATGGCACTTTGCCATGAAATGAGTCGATACCTTGTATCACTTCCTTATACGAAGTCGGTTCGTATTCCTCAATAAGATTGACATCTTTATGAGGTGAGATCAGAAACCCATACCTACCAAGTTGTGTTCTGACTCTCTCCGACTTACGCGGTTCATGTGTATTCGAAGATTATGGTAAAATTTCATCCTTGATTAACTGTTTACGTTCCAATAAGGAATAGGTGCCTGGAACAGTATTACTCCGATTTTTCATCGAGTTTTACTTTCCTCCCACTTACTACTGGATATAGTTATTCCTCTTAGGAAAACCGCATGGCGAGCAACAATTACATTGTTCTCTAGTGAGTTGTATAAATATTATACTTTGGTTTCCCTAGGATAACCTACAAATATGCACTTATCTGATTTGGGTTCTAGTTTGGTATCATCCAAACATATGCCCATCATTCCCAAATCACCAGGAATGAGAAAACCCAGTTTCTTTTATGTTCATATCTGATATGAAATCTGTCAAACAAATTTTTATGGAACCTTATTCAAAATACGTTTTGCACTGTTTAATGCGTATCGCTTGAAGGAAAATGGTAGCTCAGAGCGACTCTTAATTAACCTTATCATGTCCAACAAAATTTGGTTTCTCCGTTCGGACACACCGCTTATTTGAGGTGTTCTGGGAGGAGTCCACTATGAAAGAATACTATACTCTTTCATATATTCGAGAAACTTATTGCTTAAGTAATTTCCATCATGGTCTAACCATGACGATTTAGTACGTTTGCTGATCTATCTTTCTGCTTCGTGTTGAAACTCTTTGATTTTATCAAAAGTTTCTGATTCGTGTTTCTAAAGAAACACATAGCCATAACGCGATGCCACATCCGTAAAGGTTACAAAGTATTCATATCCACCTCTAGCCTAGCTAGATATGGGCCCACTTACGTCACTATGAACGAGGGCTAACAGATCGATGGCATTTGTACTTTTACCAAGTAAAAGGTGCTTTAGGCACTTTGCCCAATAAACTAGATTTGTAGACATCATTTGAATAGGATCAAATCCGTCCTAGTATCCACTCTTCAAAAATATGGATATACGAGTCTTGTTTAATGTGTCCCAGACAACAATGCCACTTTTAAGTCTCATCTGATTTTTTCAGTTTGAGCTACTTGTTTGTCATGTTATATGTTTGAGATTTATTTATATTCAAAATATAAATATTGTTATTCACATCTAATGTGTTTATCTCAATATCATCTTTATAAAATAAAACACTTTAGTGTTTTAGAATATAAAGGTATACCCGCAAGGAGTTATACTCTGATATAGAGATAATGTTTCTAGTCAAACTAGTTACATTTTAACAGTTTCCTAATTTTAAGTACACACCCGAAAGGTAGTTCTTAAACTTATGATTCTACGGTTAAAACAGCGACTCTCGTCCCATTTCTGACTCGTAGATCGATCTCAACTGAAGTCGGTCTCCTGCATATCAGCAGATTCTGCACATCAGTATATATTTATGTACCACACTTAGTATCAAAATCCAATTTTGAAACTAATAGTGAACATGTTTATGAAAAACATAGTTGAACCCGGAGCCTTGCCCCGCCTTCAGTTCCTTCATGTCTGCCTTGTCCATACGGTAATCACGCTTCAGTGACCCCGTTTTCCACAACTTAGGCAGACATCTTGGGATATGTCCTCTGTCTTCCTAGAAGACTGTTATGATTTTGCCTTTGCCCCTTTTAGAAGCTTTGGCTCTGCCTCCTAGAGCATAGCCATCAACTCTCCAAGAGTTTACTTTTGGTTCACAATGAACCTGCCCTAGCATTCGGGAAGAGACTATAAGATCAAATCTTTGGTAGTCTCGACCACGTAGGTAACGCCCAGCTAACCTAGCTGATCGATGTCAGCAATCATCTGTGACACCTAGTGCTCGACAGATGTACCCTCTGACTTACACGAGTTAAAGAGATTCTTTTGCAATTTGTACTTCTAAGATTTAAGAATAGATCTATGAAGGTCTTTAATTTCATCTTCATGGTACAAAGATCTAATCCTTAATTTTGACCACGGAATTAAAGTGTTATTGCATTAAGGATTGAGCACTAAAGTCATCATCACATGAATATTCCAAATATCATGTTCTACTATTTGCTCAACTCCGAGCTTAGGCCCGAGATGTTTCTCTATCAAATAAAATAACTTCTCAGTTTTCAGGACTATCCTGAAGTTTTATTCCCAATCTAAAAATTAAAGCCGTTTAATGACATATTTACCCATGTTTATGTTTTAAACGCTAATCTTTCAGTTATCTTGATTGCTATAGTCCAACTATCCAATCAAGATTTTAGGTACTATCTAATATAATGATTACTATAGTCTAACTATATAATCAACTATAATTTGATTATTTAAATTCAAATATATTGATTACTATAATCCAATTATATAATCAACTATAATTTGAAGTAGTTTGAATACAGTCCAACTGTTTTAGTTAAAACAACGATATTAGTCTAACTAATATTTATTCGAGTAATGATGAAAAATTGAAATGAGCGCGTATTGGCAAGTATCTAAACGAATTTGCAAATTTAATACTTGCCTCCCACTATTTTTCGGCAAGCCTCTAACCCTTTGTTGAGTACTCGGGAAACCTTGTTTCCTAGTGGGCTAGGATCCCGTTAAATAACACACAACCTTGACTTTGGCCAACAAATTGTATGATATTTAACTAGGTAGATCTCTAAGATCAATTGGATCTCATCCAATTCCTAGTTCCAGTAGGTGGACATCTAAGTCTGAAACATATATCTTATATATGCCAATATATTCAATATATTCCCTAACCTTTTTCCTCTGAATCAATTAAGCCTTGGCTTTGGCACAACAAACTTAATGATTCCAGTTAAGCGGGACCCATTGACTTTGGAAAGCTTCGTAATCGATGTCGATGGACAAGAAGTGATCTTGACTTTGGCAAAAAAATCTCAACTTGGACAAGACATGCGATATAGAACAAAGCCTTCATGATTCAAACACATCCGCGATGGACAAAAGCCTTGGCTTTGTTCGCGTAATTGGCAACCAATTAATTATCTTTGTTAAGGTCTCATCATACACCCTTAAACATGCATTCTAAAAACATAATAAGGCGCGTAAATAAATTTAATAATGATATGCAGATGGATATTTAAAACACTTTGTTCCTAGAACAAATCTCTCACTTTCCTCTCTCCCGCTAGCACAAAACTTACTTCTACCCAATTACATAACACTTCTAAAGAAACCTCATTTACATTGAGGGGAATATGTGAGAAGAGAAATACAAAGAGTCAAGAGGTAATAGGCTGGACACGCAGGTCCAATTTAATAAATTATAAATTTATTACAACAATTTCCAAAATTGCCCTCACCATCTAATAACCATCTGATATACATTATTCATACATCACATCCATGTATTCACACAAAGCATGTTATCAATCAATCTAATCAAATTATTTAATCTGAAATTAATGACCATCCAATGTTCAAACAACGATTTGATTTGCGCGAGTCAAACTCGTTTTAAGAATAAGTACTCAAAGTACGAATTCTCGAATTATATTAAACTACAACATTAAATCCAATTTAAATTGTATTCAATACTAATTCTTTACTTAATTCCAAATTAAAAAATTACACTTTTTAATGAGACTTTTGCGACTTAGATTCTAAATATAATTTTAACGGGTCTCAAAGCCCAATTAACATCCAATGTCAATTTAATTAAAATCCAATGGGCTTTCAATTAATTTATAAGGCATGGACTTTGGTCAATATAGGCCCATTAGGCCCAATTAAAATTTTAAAGGTTCATTATATTATATTTGGACTTTATGGATATGGTTTTGGGCCCAATTGGATCCAACCAATTAACCTAAACCAAACTTGGCCCAACCAAGCCCATTAAGCCCAAATACAACTTTATTAGCCCAATTCAAAAATTAGCCCAACTAATTAAATTACAAAATTCCAAATTTCACAATTTAATTAATTAAAGTGTGTAAGCCATAATTAATTACTCAAATTAACATTTCCAAAATAATAATTTAATCAATTAATCATGCTCTCTAATTATCAATTCATGTCCAACAAAATTGAAGCAAAATCAATCTCATTTACATGCTTGTAAGTCACGGCAATTAGGGTTTTTTTTAAATCGATTTCGATTTCAATCCAATTAAATCTCAAATCAATTTATCCCATGTCTTCTAACTCATCCAATGATCAAAAACAAAATTACCATGACATTAGGGCAATAGCAACTTTTGGCCAAGCCTATTAATTAGGGAAAATTTGATCCAATTTAATTTTCATCCAATTGACCATGCATAACACTATGTTATCATCATTCAAGCATACACAAACAATCAATTTCTTCCAAACATGCTCAAATCAATTTTACCCAATTTTAACCCTAAATCAATTTTCATGCTTAAACTAGGCTCTTGATACCATTGTTGGGTTTCTACTATAGTCCCACGATCATTCAAGCAATGAAAATAATGTGAATAAAATAAATAAGTCTGGCGGAATCATACTTATAATGAACGGATTTGCGATGCGATGACAACAAAAATTCTGCTCCAAGCTTTCTTCTTTGTTGGTTTCGGTCAAGGTCCTCTTTGTGCTCCATGGATGATCTTCAAGCTCCGAGCTTTGGGAATGAGATTTCATGCTCAAGGGTTTGTTTCCCCATCACCTTTGGATGACTCTTCATGTGCTAGTATTGGAAAAATTTGCCACAAATCTTCCTTATTCTTCCTTGTTGCTCTCGGCATTGAAGGATTTTGAGAGAGAAGAAAATGGCCCAAGGCCGAAAATGGAGAGGGAGAGAGCGAGAGTTGTGTTGCTGTATTTTGGTTTCTAAAACCTAATAAAAACATATGCCAAAATCTCTACACATTTTGTATTTGTTTTTCCAAAAAACAAAAAGCAAAAGTGAGGGAAAAATGGCATCAAATGCATTCAACAACCACCATCAACTATTCCCATCAATCAATGATGACAAGCATCACTTCACTCAATGTGATGTGACTTCCATCACTTGATTGACTAGTGATTTGACGCTTGATGTGACTCTTTGGCCGCACTTAAAATCGAAATGTGAGTGGGCCCGCAAATAATCCCGGGCTCGGGTTCGCTAATTCTGAATTAACGAATATTTCGTTGCGACGTAATTAAATCAAATTTAATTAAATAATTATGCCTAGTAAACTTACTATTCACATCGCTAACGAATTAATTCTAAATTAACTCGTTCGCCCGAATTAAAATTTAATTTTAATTCCGCGTCGAAATCTAATTTCGTATAATATATCGAATATATTATTTTATCGATTAATTCCAAATTAATCGTTCTCTCTCTTTAAATAATATTTTATCCCAGATAAAATATCTCTGTAATTAATCCCAGATTAATTTTCTCTCTCTATTAATTAATCTCAGATTAATAATGTGCGAGTCATACGTCATCGGTGAATCTTCGGGAAGCGACCCATGAGATCCCCGGATATATTGGCAGTAAATCCGGTCGTCGAACTATCCCTACATGTACGTATCTAGTACTACGTTTTTACCGATTTACAATACATGGTTGGCTTCTAGCAAAACACCGTGCCTACCCAATTCTCCAGAAATATTCTTAAAGAAATATGTAATCTATATCAGGCGTAGTATACGTAGTATTGCGTATTGCGATCTAGTATCAGATGTCACGTGCAAGGCCTGGGGCTAGAATTGTGTCTGCCCCGTAAAAAAGCACATATCGGATCTCCGGTAACTAGTCTCTATAATCGGATAATCATGGCCTTGTCATATTATCCCGATGACTGCAGTATATAAGAGTACTAGTTACGTATCCTACGTGACCATCCTCTCCACTATGACTGGAGTGATACTTCCATTTTGACATCACACCTAATACACTACGATTCTCAATATACCTAGAAGAGGCGTACATAAAACTGGTTAAAGCCCTGGACGACTGTTGGTTTCTATTATATGTCCCAAGGAAAGATTAAGCATATGAAATACAACAATGAATATATATTAAAAGATGAAGTATGGCGGAATCATACTTACAAAGCTTTTGTGATGAGAAGTGATGAAGAAAATCTTTGAATCTCCAAGTTTCAAGTTTCGGCCAAGGGAGGAAGAATAGTTGAAGCTCCAAGCTTTGTGTATTCCAAGCTCTTTGATGGTTTCCCTATCACCTCCTTTGATCCTTCAATGTGCTAGCAAATGGAGAAAAGAAAATCAAATCTTCTTTACCCTAATGGAAGTCACGGCATTGTGAGAGAGAGAGGAGAGTTGTCTTGATCCTTTTACAAAAATCAATTTATATTTATGCCATAATATTTATTAAATTAATAATAAACTTATGACACAAATCATGCAATGGCTTAGAGTGTCAAACACTCAAACTCCATGCATAACCATTGAGTGTTTTGTACACTATCACCATGCAATGTATTGACAATTAAATAATGCATATAATGACATGTGTCATGTGGGCCCCATGTTAGACATTATGTCCCATAGCGTCACTGTTTGTAAATGATATTGTATTATTGTACAAAATTAACTATGTGATAATGAAATTGCCTTTTGCCGTTTTGTAATATTATTTACTTTGATATATAAATGGCGAAAGTCCATATGATTAATACCGGATTGAGATGATATGGGACAGTATCAATCCATAAAGGTTTAATCATTAAATATCCCTAGTCGGAGTATTATCGAGATTGGACATCGATAATGCGGAATAGACTAGTATTGCGCTTGTGCACGTTGTGAGGGCACAACGGCATAGTTCTCATATATTTAAGTATTGGATACTTATGCAAGTGCGATAGGAGGTTGTGTTTTACCGATGGTACGGAAAACAGCTTCGCTCTGGATAGACCCCGCGGAATCCCATTGGTAGTGTGTCTGCGTGTCTATGGGAGGCCGCATCAGGGTAGGTGTATATGGTCTTAACCTGAGACTTACATCGCTAGTACTTGCGACAATCAGTAAACTTTGGTTTTGGTGGTTGGGGACCTTAACCAGTTCTGTGTACACCTCTTCTGGGTTTATCGAGAATCGTAGTGTACTGGATGTGATGTCGAGATGGAAGTATCACTTCAGACATATGGAGGTGATGATCACGCAGGACACAGAACTAGTACTCTATAAAAGGATGCAACCGTCGGGACAATATGACCAGGTCAGGATTGTCCGATTTAAAGAGACTAGTTGCTTGATGTCCGATATATGTTTCGTACGGGGCAGACACATTTCCAGCCCCAGGCCTAACATGTGATCGTCCGATACTGGATCGATGTATGCAATACTACGGTATACTACGCTTGATATAGATCTAATATTCCAGTAAGAATATTTCTGGAGAATTGGGTAGGCATGGCGCTTTGCTAGAAGCCAACCTTGTCTTGTGAATCGGTAAGAACGCAGTACGAGGTACATACGTGTTCGGATTATCCGACGACCGTATTTACTGCCAACATATCTGGAGATCTCTTGGGTCGCTTCCTGAAGATTCACCTATGATATTTGATTCGGACTTAATTAATCTTGGATTAATTGCGGAGAAACTTTATCTTGGATAAAGTGCCTTATTTAGAGAGAGAACGATTAATTCAGAATTAATCGATAAAATTATTATATTCGATATAATAATCGAAATTCGATTTCGACGCGAAATTAAAATTAGATTTTAATTCGGGCAAACGAGTTAATTTAGAATTAATTCGTTAGCGACGTAAATAATAATTTCGCTAGGCGCAATTATTTATTTAAATTCGATTTAATTAGCGTCGCGACGTAAGTTCGGTATTTCGGAAATATCGAACCCGAACACGTGAGTGCACGTGGGCCCACTTTCATTTGGAAACGTGTGGGGCCCACATGACACATGTCATTATATGCATTATTTAATTTGTAATACATTGCATGGTGATAGTGTATAATACACTCAATGGTTTTGCATGGAGTTTGAGTGTTTGACACTCTAAGCCATTGCATGGTTTGTGTCATAAGTTTATTATTAATTTAATAAATATTATGGCATAAATATAAATTGATTTTCGTAACAAAAATTAAGACAACTCTCCTCTCTCTCTCACAATGCCGTGACTTCCATTAGGGCAAAGAAGATTTGATTTTCTTTTCTCCATTTGCTAGCACATTGAAGGATCAAAGGAGGTGATAGGGAAACCATCAAAGAGCTTGGAATACACAAAGTTTGGAGCTTCTACTATTCTTCCTCCCTTGGCCGAAACTTGAAGCTTGGAGATTCAAAGATTTTTCTTCATCACTTCTCATCACAATAGCTTTGTAAGTATGATTCCGCCATACTTCATCTTTTAATATATATATTCAATGTTGTATTTCATATGCTTAAACTTTCCTTGGGACATATAATAGAAACCAACAATGGTATCATTGAGCTAGGTTTAAGCATGAAATACATTAGGAATAATTTGGGGAAAATTGATTGAAGCATGTTCTTGTGGAATTGGATGCTATAGTATGCTTATATGTATGTTACTTGACATATTACATGATCAATTTTAACAAAAATGCATTGGATGATTTTTTCCCAAAAATGTTGTCTTGGCCGAATGTGGAGGTGCTTCCAATGGATTGGAATTTTTCATGCATAAGTTTATTGGATAACTTTAGCATGATTAAATGTATGATATTTGATATAATACATGGTTAATTTTGAGAAAAATGCATTGGATGATTTTTCCCCAAAATCGATGTCTTGGCCGAATATGAGGCACTTCCATTAAGTTGATTCTATGCATGCACAAGTTCATTGGATGATTTAAGTGTGCTTAAATGTTTGTTATATGTAGTGATACATGATCATTTTTGAGAAAATTGTATTGGATATTTTTTCCCCAAAATTGGTGTCTTGGCCGAATGTATAGGTCATTTGATGATTTGGAATTTTTCATGCATAAGTTTATTGGATAACTTTAGCATGATTAAATGTATGACATTTGATGTGATACATGTTCAATTTTGAGAAAAATACATTGGATGATTTTTTCCCTAAAATTGATGCTTGACCGAAAATTTAGGCCTTTTCACTATTGTTGAATTTTTGCTTTTAAGTTCATTAGATGACTTAAAATCTATATGTATGTTGGATGTGTGATTCAATTGGATTGAAAAACAAATCGAACCGCAAAAAAATCTCTCTTGGCCGAATACAACATGACATGTTAAAGGACTTGTTTTTTGTTCAAATAAATGTTAGACATGTGTTTTGAACAATTGATGAATAATGAATTAAATTGGTATTTTTGAAATATTTGATTTAATGAATTAATCATGCAATTACACTTTAATCAATTGAATTTTAAAATTTGGAATATTAAAATTTAATAAATGGGCTTTTATGTTTAATTGGGCCTTATGGGCTTGAAATTGATTTTATGGCACTTAAGGGTGATTCCTTGTTTGGGCTTGGTAATTGGATTTGACCCACATTGACCGAAGCCCAAGCCTTTATAAATCAATTGAAAGCCCATCGGACTTTAATTAAACCAACATAGGATGTTAGTTGGGCTTGGAGACCCAATTCGATAAGATTTAGAATCTAATCTTTAAAAGCACATTAAAAGTGTAAATATTTAATTTGGAATTAAATAAATAAAATTAATATTGAATACGGCTTAAATTGGATTTAACGAGTAGTTCGATATAATTCTTGAATTCGTACCTTGTGTACTTATTCTCAAACGAGTTGGACTCGCACAAAATCAAACCGTTGATTGAACATTGGATGATCATTTAAATAAAGACTAATTAATTGGATTAGATTGGTTGTAAAAGGCATGTCTTGTTTGAATATATATGTATGTGATGAATGAATAGTGTATATCGGATGGATATTAGAAGGGAAAGGGTAATTTTAGAAATTATTGTAAATTGGAATTTATAAATTGGACCTGCGTGTCCAGCCTTATCTCTTTATCTCTTTGTATTCTCTTCTCACCTAATTCCCCTCAATGTAAATGAGGTTTCTCTTATTGTATTATGTAATTGGGTAAGAGTAGAATAGTGCTAGCGGGGAGAGGAAAGGGAGTGATTTGTTCTAGGAACAAGTTGTTTATATATCCATCCGCATATCACTATTAATTTACTTTACGCGCTTTATGATGTTTTAGAAGCATGCTTAAGGGTGTATGATGATGAGACCTAACAAAGATAAATAAATTGGTTGCCAATTACGCGAAAAATCCCTCAATTTATATTAAGCAAATATCCTTCCATTGAATGATTCTTGTTCAAGATCCGAAGTTGGCATTGGTTTGTTTTTGACCAAAGTCAAGACCTTTGTCAATCAAGGATGTACTTGAATCATGAGAGTTTTGTTGCATATCGGTGTCTTGTCCAAATCGTGATTTTTATTGGCCAAAGTCAAGATCACTTTTTGTCCAATGACATTGACTACGAAACTTTCCTCGTCAATGGGTCCCGCTTAACTGGAATCACTAGGTTTGTTTTTGGCCAAAGCCAAGGCCTAGATGATTCGGAGGATAGGGTTAGGAAAATGTAATGGATACATTGACATTATACATATGTTTTGGACTTGGATGTCCACCTAACCGGATCTAGGAATTGGATGAGATCCAATTGATCATAGAGATCTACCTAAGTTAAATAGCATACAACTTTTATTGGCCAAAGTCAAGGTTGTGTGTTATTTAACGGGATCCTAGCCCACTAGGAAATAGGATTTCCCGAGCTCTCAACAGAGGGTTAGAGACTTGATAAAAATAGTGGGAGGCTAGTATTGAATTTGCAATTTCATTCAGATACTTTGCCTTACACGTTCTTCAAAATTATTTCGTCTAATTATTATTAGTTGGACTAATACATTGTTATTTTTTTGTAACAGTTTGACTGTACCCATTTTATCGTTAACTAGATAGTTGGACTATCGTAGTTGAGATGGCTAGCAAGGTAAATGTCCGAGACATCATCATGGGTGACAATGTCTTTAAGGGGACAAACTTCGCTGATTGGGAAATGAACCTAAGGATAGTCATTGGGGCTGAGAGGATGCTGTATACCATACAAACACCTCTCCCGCCTAAGCCCACTGATCCACTTGAGCTTGAGTTATGGAAAACTCACAGCAGTGATTGTGATACAGCTCAGGCTATTATGTTAGCTTCTATGACTCAACACTTTCGTCGCCAGAATAGGGACTTGGATCCTTATAATATGATGGCTAGACTTCGAGATCTCCACCGCTCCAACAAGCGGATGGAAAGGTATGAGTTGGTGAAGAAACTCTTCCGCGCCCGAATGACTGAAGGCGCATCAGTTGAGGCCCACGGGGCTCAAATGATCGCCGATATTGATGAGTTGGCCAATATGGGAATAGTCTTGGAGGCTGAGCTGACTATAGATATGATCTTGCAATCACTTCCTGATACTTGGAAACAAATCATAATCAACTACAAGTTGATGGATACAGATGACACTCTTGTAGAGCTGTTATCCGTCTTGAAGGAGTCTGAAAAAGAACTCCTAAAAGGGGGCAAGCGCGAGGCGCACTATACATCGACCTCTCATGGGCCAAAGGCTGGGCTTAAGGCAACTAGAGGGGTGAGGAAGAGGAAACATAAGAAGAAGGGTAAAGGCAAGTCGACAAAGACTTCTGGGAAGCCAAGGAACAAATCTCAAGATGTCTGCCTCAACTGCGGCAAGAGGGGTCACTGGAAACGTGACTGCCGAATGGGCAAAGGGCAGAGGGATGATATCAAGGCTGGCAAGGCTATCGCCTCTGGTATGTTTGTTATTGAGATAAATATGAATACTTCTAGTTTTAAAAATTGGATTTTTGATTCTGGTTGTGGTGCTAATATTTGTACTGATGTGCAGGATCTGCAGGATAGCAGGGTGCTGGCATCGGGGGAGATGGATCTACGGGTCGGAAACGGAACACCAGTTGCTGTTTTGGCCGTAGGGACTTTTGTTTTAGAACTGCCCTCAGGGCATGTACTTAAACTTTTGAACTGTTATTTTGTACCTAGTTTAACTAGGAATATTATATCTGTATCCTTGTTAACCCAGCAGGGTTACACTTTTGTATTTAGAAACACTGGGTGTTATTTATATAAAAATGATGCAGAAATTTGCACAGTTGTTGCAAATAACGGTCTTTTATTTTGAATATAAATGAATCTCCTAAAATGACAAACAAAAGGCTCAAAAAGAGTAATCTAAAAGATGAAGCTTATATGTGGCATTGTCGTCTAGGACACATCAACAAGACTCGCATATCCACACTTTCGAAGAGTGGGTACTTGGATGAATTTGATCCCAATTCATATGACGTCTGCGAATCTTGCCTTTTAGGAAAAATGCCTAAATCACCTTTTAGCGGTAAAGGTGAACGTGCCACAGAATTGTTGGCTCTCGTTCATGTTAGACAGTAATGTCCCATAGCGTCACTATTTTGTAAATGATATTGTATTATTGTACAAAATTAACTATGTAGTAATGAAATTGCCTTTTACCGTTTTGTAATTTATTTACTTTGATATATAAATGGTAAAAGTCCCTATGATTAGTTCCGGATTGAGATGATATGAGACAGTATCAATCCATAAAGGTTTAATCATTAAATATCCCTAGTCGTAGTATTATCGAGACTGGACATCGATAATGCGGAATAGACTAGTACTGCACTCGTGCA
>SKCR01037663.1:0-68492 GCA_019454045.1 Zanthoxylum bungeanum
TCATTTTCCAAGAAAATTAATTCGGAATAATTTTCCCCAATTTATTCAATGTTGGCCGAATCTTCAAGCGATGTTTTGGAATTTGGAATTTTTTCATTTTATTCTTGGATGGTTGTAATGATGTGGATGATGTTAATTTGAATCAATTAGATTGAATTTTGAATTGAAACATAAATCCCCAAATTGCTTGTGTTGGCCGAATGTGTATGCCTTTAATGTCTTGGATTTTTTTGATTTTATGAACGTGAATGTGTATGAAAATCATTCAGGAAGTTAATACGTTGTCGATTGTGTAATTAATGTGGATTGAATTCAAATCGGACAAAATTACCTTCCTTGGCCGCAGACTTAGAAGCATGTATGTGGGTTGATTTTCATTAATGTGTTGGACATGTGATGATAAAAAACATGATTAATTGGACTATTTCATGTTTGGAAAATATTGATTTGGTTGATTAATCATGAAATGCACTTTAGGTTAATTGAATAGAAATTGGATTTTTGTATATTTAATTAATTGGGCCTAATTTTGGAAATTGGACTTTAATGTTGTAATTGGGCTTATTGGGCTGATTTTATCAAGTTGGGTTTGGCCAAAGGATTGGATCCAATTGGGCCCAAACCCACTTCCGTTAAGCCCCAATGCGACTTAATGAACCTTTAAAGTTCAATCTGGCCTAATGGGCATAAATTGATTTATAGGCTTATGGGGTTACTCCTTGATTGGCTTTGGTTGCCGATGCCCATGCCTTAAAGAATTAATTGAAAGCCCATTGGACTTGAATTGAATTGACGTTGGACGTCATTCGGGGCTTTGAGACCCGTAGCGATTAAATTTTGGAATTTAAGTCGAAAAGGCTTTATTAATAAACGTGTAATATTTAATTTGGAATTGAATAGTGAATTAGTATTAATACATGTTAAATTTGATTTAATGATGTAGTTTTTAATTAATTCAAGAATTCGTACTTTGAGTACTTATTCGCAAAAACGAGTTTGACTCGAACAAAAATCAAATCGTTGTTTGAACATTGGATGATCACTTAATTATCAGATAATTAATTTGATTAGATTGATTGATAGCATGCTTTGTGTGAATACGTGGTTGATGAATGAATAATGTATATCGGATGGATATTAGTCGGGTGGGGCAATTTTAGAAATTGTTGTAATAAATTGATTTATTAAATTGGACCTGCGTGTCTCAGCCTTATCACCTCTATTCTCTTTGTATTCTCTTCTCACCTATTCCCCTCAATGTAAATGAGGTTTCTTTAGAAGTGTAGTGTAACGGTAGAAGTAATACCAGTGCTAGCTTGAATGAAAATGGAGAGATTTGATCTAGGATCAATGTGTTAAGTATCCATCCGCATATCATTATTATTTATTTTCATACTCGCTTTATTATGTATTTAGAAATGCATGTTTAAGGGTCTATGATGATGAGACCTATATACAAGATAATTAAATTGGTAGCCAAATTGCATACGAAAATCCCTCAATAAATATCAAGCGTTTATTTTCCTTCCATTGAGTGATTCTTGCTCAAGATCCGAGATTGGTAGGGGTTGTTGGCCAAAGTCAAGCCCTTGTCCGTCGAAGATGTGTTTTAATCACGAGGCTTTGTTCCATATCGTTGTCGTGTCCAAGTTGTGGTTTGTTGGCCAAAGTCAAGACCACTTCTTGTCCATCGACATTGATTACGAAGCTTCCATGTCAATGGGTCCGCGCTTGACTGGGATCACTAGGTTTGTTGTGCCAAAGCCAAGGCCTAGTTGATTCAGAGGAAAAAGGTTAGGGTATATATTCGATATATAGGCATATATTAGATATATGTTTGGGACTTGGATGTCCACCTACTGGATCTAGGAGTGGATGAGATCCAATTGATCTTCGAGATCTACTTAGTTAATTATCATACAATTTTTTTGCCAAAGTCAAGATTGTGTGACATTTAACGGGATCCTAGCCCACTAGGAAACACGGTTTCCCGAGTACTCGACAGAGGGTTAGAGGCTCGACGAAAATAGTGGGAGGCAAGTATTGAATTTACAATATTCGTTCGAATACTCGCTAAACGCGCTCATCTATATTTTACTCGTCATATTAATCAAAAGTATTAGTTGGACTAATATTTTATGTTGTTTTAAAAATATATATAGTTGGACTGTATATAAACTCATTCGATATATAGTTGATTTTATAATTGGATTTAGTAATCAATATAATTGAATTAAAATGATAGTTGATTTTATAATTGGATTATAGTAATCAATATTAATATATAGTTGATTAAACAAATTGGATTATTGTAATCATTATAATAATAGTACCTTTATTAAAATTAATTAAATAGTTAGACTATTAAAATCAAGAAAGGATTTGAAAAGTTGAATATTTAAATGATTTAATTTTCATTGGGAATTAATAATAGGTTACTTTATTGGATAAAATAACTTGTTATATCTAGGCCCATAATTAAGCAAATAAGTAGAGCATAAAATCTTTGGAAGATTTATGTGATGATGACTTTAGTGCTTAATTTAATATACTTGACAATAAATCTATTTTAAAGTCAAAGTTTACAATTGGGCAAGTTGCACAAGGTGCACATCATTTCGATATTCTAAAACCCAAGGCTTGCCAAAGGTTTGTGAAATATTGAAAAGATAATTGACATATCCCAAAGTGACTACCATTTGGATATGGAAGACACGAGGAATTAAAGAAAGGGCGAGGCTCTAACTTTAAAAATATTTGTCAAAGTTATGTTCACTGCTAGTATTGAAATTGGATTTTAAATACTTAGTGTGGTACATAAATTATATGTATTGATGTTCAGAATCCGCTATGAGCTGGATACTGACTTCAAGCCGAGATTTATCTGTGAATCGGAAACGGGACGAAAGTCGCTGTTTCGACCGTAGATACCTAAGTTTAGGAACTACCCTTTGGGTATGTACTTAAATTAGGAAATATTATGATGTAACTAGTTTGACTGGAGACATTATCTCTATATTAGTGTTTAATCCGATGCGGATAAAACCTTTATATTCTAGAACACTAAGTGTTTCATTATATAAAGATGATACTGAGATAAATACATTAGATGTAAATAACAGAATTTATATTTTGAATATAAATAAAATCTCAAACATATAAAATGACAAATAAATAGCTCAAATTGATTTGATCAATATAGACTTATTTGTGGCATTGTTGTCTAGGACACAATTAAACAAGACTCGTATATCCACACTTTTGAAGAGTGGGTACTGGGACTGATTTGACTATTCAAATAAGGTCTGCGAATCTAGTTTATTAGGTAAAATACCTAAAATACTATTTACTTGGTAATAGTGAAAGGGCCACCGATCTGTTAGCCCTATTCATGGTGAAGTAAGTGGGCCCATATCTAGGTAGGCTAGATGTGAACATGAATATTTCGTGACCTTAACGGATGTGGCATCAAGTTATGGTTATGTGTTTCTTTTGAAGAACACAGATCGGAAACTTTTGAAGTTTCGACACGAAGTAAATAAACAGATCGGCTATAGTATTATTCCGCCACGATAAGACCGTAATGGAAAATACTTAAGCAGTAAGTTTCATACGTAATAAAAGAGTATGGTATTCTTTCATATGAGGACTCCTCCCGAGACACGTCAGTTAGACGGTGTGTCCGAACTAAAAGCTTATTTAGAATAAGGTTCCATATAAATCTGTTTGACAGATATCATATAGGATATGAACAGGAAAGAACGGGGTTTCTCATTCCTCATAATTTGGGTATGCCAGACATAACGTTTGGATGATACCAAACTAAGACCCCAAATTGGATAAGTGCCAATATAGGTTATCCTAGGGAAACCTATAGTACTTGTAAATCCACATGAGAACAATGTGATTGTTGCTCACCATGCGGTTTTTCCTGAGAGGAATACCGATATGCAGTGGTCAGTGGGAGGATAGTGATACTCGATAAAAATCGGAGTAATACTGTTCAAGGCACGAAGTCCTTAATGGAACACAAATAGTTCATCTATGATGAATCTATACCATTAATCTTCAAATACACAAGAAACTAGTAGATCAGATAGAGTCAGAAACACACCTAGGGTATGGGTTTCTGATCTCACCCCATAAAGATGTCAATCTTATGGAGGTATACCATCCGACTACATTTTGAGGAAGTGATACGAGGTATCGACTCCCTGTTATGGGAAAGTGCCATGAGTCCGAAATGGATTCCATGTATAACAACTATTTTGGATACTAGTTGTTGTACCACAAGGCATTGTGCCTATTGGTGCATTAAACGTCTTCAAGGAAGACATACATGGAAGGCAACATACCAACGTACAAAGCTGGGCTTTTGACGGAAAGGTATCGTTATCAACATTGTGTTAATAACGGTTCAACCTTTTACCTGTTGCCATGGTAAATCCATTTTGAAGATTCTTGAAGATAACTGTATATTTCATTTATGAAATGTGTCAGTTACAAATCAAAATCGCTTTCCTGAAAAGGAAACCTTTTGGAGAATGTTTATAACATTCTGACGATTTTGTATAACCGACAAACAAGGTTTGCGGGTTATTCGATCCATGTTTGGATTAATGCAAGCATAAGGTTCTTGGAACTGTCGTTTTGAAATAATCATAATGGTTTATGATTTGACTCAAAACGAAATAATTCTTGTGTATATAAGGAGGTTAGTGGGAGAGCGCACTGACAGTTAAATTCCCATATAGCAATGGTGAAAGCTTGGCTTTCACAGATATTCTTTCAATAGAAATTCTCCGTAGAATTCTGGGGAGTAACAACCTTTATTCGAGGATAAAGATCTACTGGGATAGATTTGGAGTTGTTAACACTCTCTAGGAAATTGTACATTTAAAATGTACTTGATATGGTGTCTCATACGCTTCGAGCATATGGAGTCACAATCGGTCAATCCAAGTGACAGTCACTGGATTGAAGTTAAGAACATCTGTTAGTATCTTAGAGAACTAAAGATGTTGTCTTAAACTATGGAGAAGGAGAACTTGAAATGACTGGGATCACTGCTGCAAGTTTCCAAACATTAAATACTACGGTACTATAAAGTTTGAATAACGGGACAGTGAGCTGGAAATCTTCCGAGCAAGATAACTGTTGCCGAATAAACAACAAATGCGGATTATTGCTGCAGCTGAGGCAGCAATAGAAGTCTTTTGGTCGAAAATAAATCTAATTAGATTAGATATAGTTCTGTTAGCAGCTGAGCTAGGCGTCAGCACAGGCTAAGGAATTAAAGGTCTCATCGACGATCCAGATATATACTTCTATATTCATCTGATTCGTTCGGATCATACATCGTGGCGATGTGATGATCGTGTAAATCACGTCAGACGATAATCAAGTAAATCCACTGACGAAAACCTTTTCTCAGCATTTGAGCGAACCGTACATAGTTCGGGTGTGGGACACTTGAGTGACTCGCTACGTGCCAAGTGGGAGATTGTTGGACAAAATGAACCTTAGCGTCACTATTTGCACAGATCATTGTGTTGTTGTAGCAAATTGACTATGTGACAAGGAAATTGCACTCTCATCATTTGTGATTAGATCACCATAGATATATAATGAAGAGAGGTCCCTATGATTAGTTCCTGGACTGAGAATGATATGAGACAGTATCAGTCCCCGAAGGATTAATTATTAAATATCCCTATCCGGAGTATTATCGAGACTGGACATCGATAATGCGGAATAGGCTAGTATTGCACTTGTGTGCGTTGTGATGGCACAACGACATAGTTCTCATATATATAAGTATATGATACTTATGCAAGTGCGATAGGAGGTCGTGTTTCACCGATGGTACGGGAAACAGCTTCGCTCTGGATAGACCCCTCGGAATCCCATTGGTATTATGACTATGTGTCTATGGGAGGCCGAAATCAAGGTAGGGTGTATAGTCTTAACCTGAGACTTACATCGCTAATACTTACGATAATCGATAGACTTTGGTCTTGGTGGTACAGGGCTTTAACCGGTTCTGCGTACACCACTTCTGGGTTTATCAGAGAGTCGTAGTGTATTGGGTGTGATGTCAAGACGGAAGTATCACTTCAGTCATAGTGGAGATGATGTCACGCAGGATACGGTACTAGTGCTCTTGAGTGTTGCGCAACCAATCGGGATATTGTGACCAGGTCATGAATATCCGATTATAGAGACTATGTTACCAGACATCCGATATGTGCTACGGCCGGGGTAGACACTTATCCAGCCCCAGCCCTGCACGTGACTATCCGATACTGGGCCGATACACACAATATAATGGTATACTACGCTTGATACAGATCTTAATATTCTTAAATGGATATGTCCGGAGAATTGGGTAGACTTGGTGCTTTGCTAGGAGCCGACCTTGTCTCGTAAATCGGTAGAACGTAGTACTTGGTACGTACGTGATTCGGATTCACCGACGACCGTATTTACTACCAACGTATCCGAGGATCTCATGGGTCGCTTCCCGATAATCCACCGATGACGCATAACTTGCACTCTTGAATAATCTGGGATTATATAGAAGAGAGAGAAAATTAATCTAGGATTAATTACGGAGATATTTTATCTAGGATAAATATCGTCTAGAGAGAGATAACGATTAATTTGGAATTAATCGGTAAATTAATATATATTCGATATATTAAACGAAATTAGATTTCGACGCGGAATTAAAATTAGATTTTTTAATTCGGGCGAACGAATTAATTCTAAATTAATTCGTTAGCGATGTGAATAGTGAATTCGCTAGGCGTAATCATTTAATTACGACGCGACGGAAAAATCGTTAATTTGGAATTAGCGAACCCGAGCCCGAGTGTGATTGCGAGCGCATCCGTATTTCGAATTCGAGTGCGGCATCGCAAGTCGCATCAAGCGTCAAATCACTTGTCACTTTGAGTGATGTGACTTGACAACATGTCATTTTAATAAAGTTGATGTGAATAGTGATGGACATGATGTGCATAGTGTTTGCCTTTATTGTTTGATTTTAAATGCAAATTCAAGTGAAATTCATTTGAATTTCACACAAGTATATAAGATATACTTCAAATGCAAATCAAATTAACAAAACACAATTCATCTCTCTCATTTCTCTCCTAATGCTCACGCCCAAACTGATTTTCTTCACTGGTTTGGAACCATTTTGGCGTGAATAATGGGAAGCAAAGAGTGGTTTGTCATGGTGAAAAACCAAGTGCTAGCACACTTACGAGACTTGCGAAGGTGGTAGGGAGGTTCGCCCATGAGCCGGATCCGTTAGACGAGGCTTGGAGCTCCGTTTCACAGCTCAAAATCTGAAAATTGGGGATAGTGAACTGCCACCAGTGGTGCCAAATACAGTGGGCATTTTGAGCTTCATTCATCTTCAAATCGTCTCAACCGATCGTTGTGAGTATTCCGCTACCTCCGTTGATGTGTTCACACATGTATTTCATGTCTTGTTTGATCTTGGGACCTAGATAATAACCAACACCTGCCTCGCCAACTTCTCAAGAACCTTGGACAAAGGTCTTCCATATTAGAGAAACGTCGATTTCTAAAGACGGCTACTTCAGCAGAAACGGGCTTGGTACCAGCCCTCCAAAAGTTCTTATATTCTGGCTATAGAACTTCTTATTCTCCGCTTCTTCTTCCTCAATGTCCATGACAGTCTCTCTCAACTGTTAGAAATCAATGATCATAGAGGTCATCCTCCTCAATTTGCCATAAATAGAGGGCTTAGTACCATTGATAATCATCTTGATTTGGTCATTCTCTGAGGGCCAAGTCTCCATTTTCAAGAGTTGGCTTCTCCAGCGATCCAAATAATCCTTGAAGGTTTCCTCCGGCTTCTGTTTGGTGTTCTCCAAGTCCCAAGTGACAAGTCGATCTCCAAGTCCGTGACATACTGACTCATAAAGGCCTCTGCCAATGCCCTCCAATCGTCTTTGACCTTCCTCTCCAGGCCATGGTACCATACCACGGGTGCTCCCTCAAGGGACATCCTAAACATCTTCTGGACCTGACGCTTTGACAGACCCACTAAACTCATCACAGAAACATATTGTCGAAGATGGACCCTCAGATCCCCATTCTCATTGAACTTGGCTATATCAGGCATTTTGAACTGAGCCGGCAGCTGTTCCTCAAATGTCATCGCCTCATAATCCAGTAAATCTTCATGCTTACCCCTCATCTTGCGGGTAACTGACTCTAACCGATCTCGGAGTTTCCTGTAATTTATCCTGAGTCCCGGCTACCCTTCCCGCAGTATACTCAGCCATGTAATCATCAAAGACCAAGATATCATCACTCAATCTGTTCAGAGGTTCCTTGCCCATTTCATTCTCAGAGCCTCACCCACCATGGGGCACAGCCATATTGGCTACAGCGGTGGTTAAAGCTTGTAACTGTTCGGTAACTTTGGTCAGACTGGTTTCCAGCTGGTCCATACGAGATCCTTCGTTAACAGAATCGCTCATGTTCACTGACAGCCTTTTGATGAGTCTTCCGTCTTCCCTAACCCAACGGGTATCTATGATGTCTTTTAAAACTACAAGTTAGAATGTAAGTGTACGATGCAAGGAATATATAAATCGGCCTATTACCATTTTAAAGCATTCAATCATACTATTGCGAGGTGCAGATTTGTCCCGGTTGAAAAGGCCAAATAGGTTTACACTTTTACGATAACATGGCTAAATAACTTCAAATGATACGGGGCCTAAACATAAAATGGTCGATTGGTATTTTAGAAGCTTTTGGCCCAATTGCCATAAAGTATAGACTCATCCTAGTTTAAATGGCCCAACATGCCCATACCTCATGACAAAAATTCCAACTGAATCCAAATGACGATGGTCCTAAATGTAAGCATAAAGGGATAGTTTCTATTAGTCCTACAACTACAGTTCATATGCGGGTTTATATAGGTATAGACAAAGGCTCTCGCTGGTGAAGGATTGCCCACGATTAGGACTCCCCACTCAAGGGTTCAAGCGACTAAGTGAGCACACTTTTTTTATACGCTAAGGTATGTGCCAACGAGTAAAGATGCGTGACTGATTGTCAAATGGATTTCCCATTGTAGATTCCCCAAAAGGAGGGTGGAGCGAACTCTCTTAAATACCCAAGCCTCTTAGGCTCTTAACACCTTGGTGACATAAATAAACAACAAGTCCTCCAAATTAGTCCATCACAGCAAGCTTCGAATAAATGATTATCTAGATGCCTTCACGGCTTCTCCCTTCAGCGATAGAAAGGTAGTGAATGAAGGAAGACACCAAACCATTACTAAGCTTTAATAATTCCTCCGATTAAACCCCTTTCACCCACAGTAGACACTGTTAACTAAAGAGCAAATCACAATTATTACAAGACATTATTTCGGGGCCGATTCTTTATCCCTATTGGAGTCGCCAGACCGTAGGACACAGAAATCGACGACACTGTTCTAGGCTCGCGGCCTAGTTAGGAGTATGGAATAGCCCACAGGAGACTAAACCGGAGAGAATAATGGAGTTGCCACCCAGTGTGAACTGGGAAAATGATTTAAAGCCGCACTCACCCCTTGCAAGGGAAGACCTCAAACCATTGGGTTCAGAATGGTCCCTTACTTATGCCACTTGTAATGAAAATATTTGTGCAATAATTTAACCAAGTCTACGCAACCTACATACGCTAGAATAACCTATGTCTAAGTTCGCATACATGAAAAAGACCTATACCTCAGTTCTCATGCATAAAAGTAAAGCCTAAATCTAAGTTTGCATGCATAAAAGTAAGTCAACATAATGGCAAGCACACAATCACATGAACACAATAAATCGACAAACATGGCAATATAAATAAATAATAATCTAAACATGAACGTAAAAGAGACATACTTAAATTCCTAATGCGAAAGAAATAACTAAATCATGCTTGAAAATAAAAGCTAAACAACCTAATCATGCATAAAAGTAACATACTATTTCTAATAAACAATGAATAAACGTAAGGTCAGATGAACGAAATACGTGCGTTTCTCAAGTGGTACGTGGAATTGTATCCCGAGACCGCATACCCTCCATTCGGAATCGATTATGAAATTTACGTCCGGGTTTCCATCCGATATACCATGAGAGATAGCACATATTTCATTCATCCCATGGCCACAACATAAATAGATCAACAATACACATGCGAATAAATAATAATAAATAATAAGGAAAAGAACAAGAATAGATAAAAGGGTGCCCTCAGGTCTAACCTCTTAAGTCGTCTCTTGGAAGTGTGTTGCGCGGTTGTCAAAAGGGTTGATGCTCCGTAACTTTTCCGATTTACTGGTTCGTTGTTTTCCTTTGTTGCCTCGCTGTTTGGGCTGCTGTTTTACTCTATTTTGCTACTGTTTCTGGTCACAGTTTTGGCTTACTATTTTACGGTAATTAGGGTGTATCGGGACTGCAGTTTGTGCGGTTAATTGGGCAGTTTCTGGGTGGTTTTTGGAAGTTTAAGGGGGTTGTTTCTGGACAGTTTTTTTGTGGTATTTTCAGGCATATTCCAGGGCATTTTCTGTGGTTAAAAGGGTTGTGTTTTCAGTGCAGTTTTCGGTGGTAATAGGCAGATTACTGGACAGTTTTTTGGTGATAATAGAGCAGATTTTTGGACTGTTTTTTCGGTGGTTGCTGACAATTCAGGGGGGCTATTTTACGTGGTTTCAAGGTAGTTTATTCGGTGGTTTTGGAGTGCAGTTCAGGGGATGATTTGCTTGAGTATGGAGGCAGGTTTCGGGGGCTGTATTGCGGCAATGTGAAGACTATATGAAGGTTGTTTGTTGCGACAATGGAAGAGGGTTCAAGTTGTTTACTGCGGTAATGGAATGAGTTTCTAGGGTGCTTTAGGCTTGAATGCTAGGGGTCTTCAAGAGTTGGGTTTATGCTTCTTTTTATAGGCAATTGAGGTTGTCCTTACGTGAATAGGGAATGAATATTTGTGTTATTATGATGGGATATTTAATTTGTGTGTCATAAGGAATGAATCTCTTCAATTTAGGAAGGTAATTTGATTTGATTTGATTTGATTTTACTTAGTTAAGGAATGTGAGTTAATTTAATTAGGAAGGTGATTGATGATGTTTGATTTGAATCTTTTAATTTGGGGAGGTAATTTGATTTGATTTCAACATATGTTTAATGTATGAATTTGTTATTTTGGAAGGCTTTGGGCGTGGATTAGAGGCTTTTTGGGTGTGTGTTTGGTCTTTTGATGGGCTTTGTGTGTGGCTTGAGGGGGTTTGGGCCGAGGATGAAATTTAAAACAGAGGCCTAACGAGCAAATCCGAGGCTAAGCAAATGAATTAAATCCAACAAGGTATTTATTTCTGACTTTTTCCTTCCGACATCCATTTCCCATGATTTCCAAAACTTAAAGAGGAGTGCCTCCGTACGAGACTCATCATCAGGACTTACATGCAAAAATACAGTGCCTACAGTAAGTATTCTGAATTATATCGAACTATAATATGAAATCCAATTTAAATTGCATTCGATACTAATTCAAGTTTAATTCCAAATTAAACAATTACACATATTATAATAATGGTCTTTTTAGACTTGGATTCCAAATCCAATCCAAATGGTCTCAAAGGCCCATTTAGCATCTAATGCCAATTCTATTAGGTCCAATGGGCTTTAATTAATTCTTGAGGCATGGAATTTTGGCCATTGTGGATCAAACCCATAATGCCTTGGCCCATTTAGGAGTCACCCTATATCATAAATTAATTTTGGCCAATTAGGCCCAATTAGATAATTAAGGCTCAAAAATCATATTTTGGACTTTTATGGAAATAGTTTAGGCCTAATTAGATCCAACTCAACTATCCACAACCAAACTTGGCCAACCAAGCCCATTAATCCAAATATAACAAAATTAGCCCATTTAGTGTTTTAGGGACTAATTTAGATAAATTCAATATTCCAAATATTACATTAATCCATTTTAAGTGTAGCTAACATAACTAATTAATTAATCTAACATTGTCAAAATATTAATTAATATAATTAATCATGTTTATCATTCCAATTCATGTCCAACACAAATTGAAGCAAAATCAAGTCTCCAACAGGCATGCTTCTCACGACAATGACAAGAAATTAACATCCAATTTGATTCCAATCCAATTAAATCAATATTCAACATTTATTTCATGCCATTAACACATCAAAGTGTCAAAATTTTAAAAATCACCATGAGTAAATCTAGGGTAAGTTTCGGCCATAATAGTGAAATTAGGGAAATTTGATCCAATCAATTTTTCAACAATCCAACAATGCACAACTCCAAGTTATCATCTTCTAACATCAACCAACAACTTGATTTTTAATTTTCATGCACCAAGAAAAAATTCGTAATAAAAGTTTATGAACTCTAGATTTCAAAATCATATTTAGCAATTCTCTATATACAATTGTTAGACTCTAAGACATGCTAAAAGATTCTAAATGTGATTTATGTGTGAAATTACAAGAAAAACCGGCGGAATCACTTACATTATTTTGGGAGAAATTTCAAAATTTTCTTTTGGATGAAGCTCCAAGCTTTTTGTTTAATTGTTTGTTCCTTGGGTGAGTTTCCCTATCACCTTATTTGACTCCTCTAAGTGCTAGATTTGTAGAAATTTTTGAAGCAAAATTTCACTTCCAAGAAAGAGAAGTTTCGGCCAAGCAAGGAAGAAGAAGAGAAAGTTAATTGTTTTCCAAAAACTTGGTAGTTGTGTGATTAAAGAATGCATTAAAATATACGCCAACTACTTCCATCAAGTTTTGGCATTTGATGTAAGTGATGTGGTCCCACTACATTTTAAATTCAAAATTTGAGTTTGCTTCATCAACACACAACTTGATTTGGGCAATTTGATCAGGTTCGTTAAATTCTAATTAAACGAATTTGCCATCGTGCAATAATTAAATCTAATTTAATTAAATAATTATGCCTCACAAAATTATTACGACAGTTGCTATCGAATTAATTCTAAATTTGAAAATACTATGATTAGGGATATTTAATTATTAAATCGTTCGTGGATTAATATTGTCTCATATCTTATTAATATATCCAAGTAATCTAATATTGATAAAATCGTAATTTCTTTTTGTCACATAGATAATTTGTACAAAAATATAATGTTCTTTACAAATAATGATGCTATGGGTCATAATCGTCCAACAAAAGTTTCTTGTGTAATCTTGATATAATATAGTGCAGTGAACTCATTGTTTTTGGAGTTCAACGTTGATGTAGTCTGAATCTTTTAGGCGAACCACGGTAAAATTTGTTGTGTTCTTGGTGTGGATGCTTTTCTGTTTAATCTTGTGAGGTTGGATTTATTTCTTTTTACCGATTCTAAAGAAACCAGAATTTAGGCAGAGGTAATAACGCTAACAGTGGTATCAGAGCCTTTTCGTCTGGGAACTGAACAAAGGACGAGTCCAAAGATTTGAAGAAAGACAAGATTCAGAGGCAAGCCGAGATGTCCACAATCAAGTTAGAAATCAGAATCTTCGATGGTAAAGGGGATTTTACCATTTCGAAGAAGAAAATGAGGGTACTGTTATCACAACATAAGGTAGCATTGGCCTTGTAACAAGATCTAGAGAAGGGTCCCAAGATTGAAGATAAGGCAAAGGCCAAAATTCTGGAAGAGGCGTACAATTTGATCTTCCTTCATCTTGGTGATTCTGTTGGGAAGCGGCCGCGAGTGCGCAACGAAAAATTAAAAAAATTATGATGCCGCTATCCTTTTGCCCATGACCCATTTGTTTTGATTATTCTACAAGCTTAGGCATGTACTATATATTCTAAGCATAAAACTCATAAAAACATGCAAAGAACATAAACCTAAACATGTTAACTATCATAAGAACTCTAATTACAATAAAGAAAGAAAAAGACTTACTTGAACCGAAAACTCCTCCAGTCCACCCTCCAATCTATAAGCTTTTCTCAAACTCAGCAAGCTCTTCCACGTTCCAAAGAGCCACCCAAGTGTGTGGCCTCCAAAGGTGCACACACCAAAGCCAAAACTCAACGGCAAGACTACACCTTGAGTGCACATGGTTTTTTTCCCTTGGTGCTTGCCTAGGCAAATACCTCAAAACTTTTAACTTGAGATTCCTCTAGTCAATTAGACTTAAGGATCCTCTAAATCAGTGGCTTACTCTTAAACTTTAGAGTTGCTCACTTATATAAACCCAAGATATGAAAGTTTTTGTGTGTAAAAATTTATAAATTCTTTGGGTTTATATAGGTGCTCCAAGACAACAAAATTAATTAAGAATCTGATGTAGGATAAATGCTAATTTAATCTTAGCCATTGGATCTTAATTTAGTGGGTTAATGAGATTATAAAATCCTAATAAGAGTTTGGGCCGAATTGGAATTCAAAACAAATAACAAAAAAAATTACTATTCATGTTTATTTATTTATTGCAATTCCCAAATTACCCTTATCGTCATTCACTAATCCTTAAGCCACTATGGAAATTCATAAATGATCAGTTCAATAATTAAACACATTGAACCATTTATGAACAATTCCTACAGCAATCATTTATGCTGTTAAATTTATACTGTGCACTGTTAACCATTGATTTCGACATTGTTGTGTGTGACCTTTTGGGTTCCCCTTAAGTTTGACATGAAATGAATCGTGATAATTTTATCGAACATAAATTATCCTCCGATCAGAAGATCGTTCGATTTCAATGACCAAGGTTGACATCTAGCAACATGCCAAGGCCCCCAAATGAGAACGAAAGATATATACCTATTCTATATGCGATTTATATATGATACGGTCCCTCGCCTCACTGTATCCCCACATTTTAACTTAGGGTATGGAAAGTGTCTACCCATATTTTCAAATGTATGATGTTGATAGTGTCATGAATCATGCTAACCCAAGAATCTCACATGATTCTTCCGCTGTGGCCACAGTCTCAAGCACTGATCACACATATCAGCCCGTGAGCTGGAATACTACTATTGTAGGAAAATATTATCCAAGAGAGTGGTAATTTTCTGTTGTATCTTTACAAACTTCATGTGTTTCAACAAATGACCTAATCATACCCTTATGACTGGATCTTTTGAGCCGGGGAAAAATAATGTCAAAGTTATTTGATCCATACATAAGATTGTAAAGACCTCAAGTCTAAGGACTAGTCATATAATCAATACATGAAAGTTCTCATAGACACATGGGATAAACACTCCATGTGAAAACTTTTTGCGGTCAGTTCGATAGACACTAGCAACTCATGCATCCATGTAATACACCAAGGAGAGAGATCTCCGTTAGTAGCTTATGAGATTGGCTACCCCACTTACGGGCATATCATATCATCATGCTAGTCTCTTCACTTTGTGAACGCGCAGATTAGTCACAAAACTATGACTAGGAACGTTTAAGAGTAATGATTCTTATAAAACGTGGAAGCCAACATCTTATTACTCCAAGGGCTTTATTATAGTGTTTGATGATTCATAAATTATATAAGACAAGTATAATAAAGATTGTCATTTTATTAATTAATGAAAATATGAAAAATACATGTACATATATCCTACCCATAAGTTGGGTATAGGGCATATCCTTAACAATCTCCCACTTGCACTATAGCCAACTAGTATGAATTTGGACACCATACTCTCGGGTGTGCCTACCATGCTTTTATTGAGTCACCCTTTTAGTCAGAGAATCTGCAAGATTATCTTCTGTAGGTATTTTCTCTATAATAATTTCTTTTCTCTCAACAATCTCCGTGATGAGATGATATCGCCTAAGTACATGCTTGGATTTCTGGTGGGACCTTAGTTCCTTTGATTGAGCAATGGTGCCCGTGTTGTTACAGTACATCGTGATGCCACTATTTATCGCGGGAATCACTTCCAGCTCCGTGATGAACTTCTTTATCCAGACTTCTTCTTTAGCTACCTCAGATGCTGCAATATACTCAGCTTCAGTGGTGGAGTCTACTGTAGTTGATTGCTTTGAGCTTTTTCAACTGACAGCTTCGCCATTCAAAGTAAACAGATATACTGTTTACAATCTGCTGTCTTCCCTATCGGTCTGAAAGCTCCCATCACATTAACCAATGACTTTCATCTTAGAACATCTCCATATGTCAATAACATATACTTAGTTTATCTCAGATACTTGAGGATTGTTTTGACAGCTGCCCAATGTTGCTCACCAGGATTTGCCTGATACCTGCTCGTTATGCTAAGAGCATAAGAGACATCAGGTCTTGTACATAGCATGACGTACATGATCGATCCTATTGCTGAAGCATAAGGGATCCTACTTCTACGCTCTCTATCTGAAAGAGTATGTAGACATTACTCCTTAGATAATTTGATTCCATGAGAAGTAGGTAAATTACCTCTTTTGGAATATTTCATTTTGAATCTTTTCAAAACTTTATCTATGTATATAGATTGAGAAAGTCCTCACAACCTCTTAGATCTATTACGGTAAATCTTAATGCTGAGGATATAAGCTGCTTCTCCCAAATCTTTTATGGATAAATTCTGAGAAAACCATTACTTAGTGGCTTGGATCATGGGAATATCATTCCCGATGATTAATATGTCATCGACATATAATACAAGAAATAGAACAGCATTCCCACTACTTTTCCTGTAACACAAGGCTCGTCTATATTTTTGATGAAGTCAAATTCTTTGATTGTGTCATCAAATCGTATATTCCAACTTCTCGAGGCTTGTTTGAGTCCATAAATGGATCGTTTAAGCTTGCATACTTTATTATGATTATCCTTAGATGTAAACCCCTCAGATTGTGTCATATAGACTTTCTCTATGAGGTTCCCATTAGGAAAAGCTATTTTGACATCCATCTGCCAAATCTCATAATCAAAGTGTGCAGCTGGTGCTAGTAAAATTCGAATGGACTTTATCATTGCAACGGGAGAGAAGGTTTCGTCATAGTCAATTCCTTGGATTTTTCTATAACCTTTCGCCACCAACCTAGCCTTATAGGTTTGGATGTTGCCTTATGTATCAGTTTTATGCTTGTAAATCCACTAGCAGCCTATGGGTTTATCCCTTCAGGTGCATCCACTAAGTCTCATACATGATTCTGATACATAGAGTCTATTTCGGATATCATGGCCTCAAGCCACTAGTGGGATCGTCATTATCAATGACCTGATCATAAGAACTCTAATTAAAATAAAGAAAGAAAAAGACTTACTTGAACCGAAGACTTCTCTAGTCCACCCTCCAATCTACAAGCTTTTCTCGAACTCAGCAAGCTCTTCCACGTTCCAAAGAGCCACCCAAGTGTGTGTCCTCCAAAGGTGCACACACCAAAGCCAAAACTCAACGGCAAGACTACGCCTTGAGTGCACGAGGTATTTTGCCCTTGGTGCTAGCCTAGGCAAATACCTCAAAACTTTTAACTTGAGATTCCTCTAGTCCTCTAAATCAGTGGCTTACTTTTAAACTTTAGAGTTACCACTTATATAAACCCAAGATATGAAATATTTTTGGTGTAAAAATTTATAAAGAATTCTTTGGGTTTATATAGGTGCTCCAAAGACAACAAAATTAATTAAGAATCTGATGTGGGATAAATGCTAATTTAAACTTAGCTATTGGATCTTAATTTAGTGGTTTAATGAGATTATAAAACCCTAATAAGAGTTTGGGCCAAATTGGAATTCAAAACAAATAACAAATAAAAAATTTACTATTCATGTTTATTTATTTATTCCAATTTCCAAAGTGCCCCTATCGTCATTCACCAATCCATAAGCCACTATGGAACCTCATAAATGATCTGGTCAAAACACATTGAACTATTTATGAATAATTCCTACCGCAATCATAGATGCTGTTAAATTTATACTGTATACTGTTAACCATTGATTTCGACTTTGTTGTGTGTGACCTTTTGGGTCCCCCTCAAGTTGGACATGAAATGAATCGTGATAATTTAATCAAACATAAATTATCCTCCGATCAGATGGTCATTCGATTTCAATGACCAAGGTTGACATCTAGCAGCATGCCAAGGTGTTAGTGTTCTTAGAACATGCCAAGGATCAATTAAGCAAGAATATTTGTGAATAAGATCATTAAAATGTGCAGAATGACTTACAATGATCGGATTTGAACTTCAAAATTTTGTATTGTGTTCTTTAAAGCTCCAAGCTTTGTATTGATTCCAACTATTGAAGTTGTTTCCCTATCACCTTAGAAGACTCCTTGAAGTGGTAGCTTGTTTGATTTTGCAACAAAATCAAAGAGAAAAATAGAGGAGGTTCACGCCCAAACTAGGGTGCTTGGGAGTGTTTTGTTTGTGTGAGTTATGTTGGAAGAAAGAGAATTAGTTTTGGGTAAAGGATTTCATTTTTTTCCAAAACTTGGTAGTTGGGGTCTTGGTTTCACAAAACCAAAACCAAGTGGTTGAAAAACAAGTGGTTTTGGCATAAATGCCAACCACTCTCTCAACCACCGCTTCACACATATGAAAAATTCAAAAGGTCTCTATGAATATTTGCTGCGGCTCGGATCCTTTAATCCGACTAAACGAATTTTCGTCGCTAAATAATTAAATCTAGTTTAATCAAATAACGATGCCTCGTAAATGTATTATGAATGCCGTTTACGAATTAATTCTAAATTAATCTGTTCGCTCGTATTAAAGTCCAACTTTAAATTCGTATTGAAATCTTATTCTAATTAATATATCTGATATATTAATTTAGCCAATATAAATAAATTAAATAGAAAAATCCATTTGATTATTAAATTTATTTTACCGATTAATTCTAAATTAATCGCATTCTCTCTCTTCCGAACATATTTAATCATAGATTAAATAATGTCTCAATTAATCCCATATTAATTTTTTCTCTGTTAATTAATCCCAGATTAATTCTAATCGAGTCAACTGTCATCAGTGAATCTTTGGGAAGCAACCCAAGAGACCCCTGGATATGTTGGTAGTAAATCCGGTTATCGGACTATCTGATTAAGTGCGTACCTTATACCACGCGCTTACCTTGTACCACGCGCTTACCAATTTATAAGAAATGATGGCTTCTAGCAAAGCACCGTTGTAGGACACAGATGTGGACGACGCTGTTCTAGGCTCGCGGCCTAGTTGGGAGTACGGAATAGCCCACGGGGGAACTAAATCGGAGAAATAACATGGAGTCGCCACCCGGTGTGAACCGGGAAAATGTGATTTAAGGCCGCACTCACCCCTCGCAAGGGAAAACCTCAAACCATTGGGTTCGGAATGGTCCCTTACTAATGCCACTTGTAGTGATATGATTTGTGCAATAAATTAACTGAATCCATGCAACATATATTCTCAAAAGTATTCTATTCATAAGTTCACATACAAAGAAATAAAACTCATATCTAAACTTACATATAACCTATATCTAAGTTTGCATGCTTAGAAAGTAAGTCATTATAACGACAAACATATAATTTCATAAGGACATTATATTAATGGATACGGAAACGCAAGTAAATAACAATTACACAAGCATGCATCAGAGTAAAACGGAATAACGGCAAACGCATAATTTCATAAACATATTTGTACTTACGCATACGGAATCACAAGTAAATAATAATTACACAAGCATGCGTAAAAGTAAAACGGAATAACGGCAAACGTATACTTTTATAAACACATTATACTCATGAATGCGGAAACGCAAGTAAAAAACAATTACACAAGCATGCATAATGAAGAGAAGCAATTAGATGCATTATGCAAAGAGATGATTAAAGAGGTAATTATACAACGAAATAAACGTGTAATGATGCGATACAGAAAAGCAAGTAACGAAATAATAAATGGCGCGGTAAAGTATCGTGGTAAAGGTAGCCTTTTAGGTTTTTCTTCTGTCAAATAGAGGACCTTTAGACCAACATACTAAGCCCATGCGCACTATATCATCAACACATAAATAGATAACTTACAGAAAATAAATGGCGAATATTAAAAGGCGCGACAAAGTATTTTCGTAAAGGTAGTCTTTTAGACTTTTCTTCTCTTAAATAGAGGACTTTTAGACCAACATACTAAGCCTATGCGCATCACATCACAATGCATATAAAATAAATAAGACATGGATATGGGACTTCGAATGCCCAATTAAACGTATCTCGCATTCAATCGAACATACTTCATCCGGCGCGGTAAAGTACTGTCGTAAAAGTAGTCTTTTAGACTTTTCTTCTCTCAAATAGAGGACCTTTAGGCCAACATACTAAGCCCATGCGCACTATATCATCAACACATAAACAGATAACTTGCAAAAAATAAATGGCGGAATATTAAAAGGCGCGGCAAAGTATTATCGTAAAGGTAGTCTTTTAGACTTTTCTTCTCTCAAATAGAGAACCTTTAGACCAACATACTAAGCCCATGCGCATCACATCATAATACATATAAAATAAATAAGACAAAGATATGGGACTTCGCATGCCCGATTAAACGTATCTCGCATTCAATCGAACATACTTCATCCGGCGCTGTAAAGTACTGTCGTAAAAGTAGTCTTTTAGACTTTTCTTCTCTCAAATAGAGGACCTTTAGACCAACATACTAAGCCCATGCGCACTATATCATCATTACACAAGAAAATAACATACGAAAATTAAATGTTGGAATATAAAATGTGGCAAAATATGTGCCGTTTACTCAGGTAGTACGTGGAGTTGTCTGCCAAGTACAAACTGTACTACCGTCCATTCGGATTCAGCTACGAAATTTACGTCTGGGTTTCCATCCTATATACCACGAGAGATGACACATTTTCCCATCCATTCAAAGCCACAACATGCATCCACAAACGCTTCTCATGTAAAAAAATAAATAAAACAATTAAAAGATGAATGAAAATAAATACAAAAAGTGCCCTTAGGTTTAACCTTTTATGTCGACTCTCGGACGTGCGTTACACGGTGGTCAGAAGGGCTAAAACTCCGTAACTCTTCCTGTTTACTGATTTTCCATTTTCCTTCGTCGCTTTACTATTTTGGGTCACTGTTTCTTCTGTTTTACTACTGTTTTACTGCTGTTTTGTGCGGTTATTTAAAGGTTTTAAAGAACAATTTTTGTTCAATGTTTTACGGTTTTAGGCTACTGTTTTTTTTATGGTTTTAGGGCTGCTGTTTGCAGTTTAAAGGTGCAGTTTTTTATCACTGTTTTCACGGTTCTTGAGCTGTTGTTGATGGTGATTTTCAGTGGTTATAGTGAAATTTTAGGGGGCAGTTTCAGTGATATTTTAGCATGGACATTGGGCTGTTTCGGTGTTGTTTTAGCGTGGATTGTGGGGCTATTTTGGAGGTGTTTTAGCGTGGACTGTGGGGCTGTTTTGGAGGTGTTTTTAGGGCTGTATGTGTGGGTGTTCAGGGGTGATTATGAGGCAAAGTTAGGGTGTTTAGAGGTGTGATTTTCGGCTGCAGTAGAGAGAGGAGGAGAAGTGAAAGTTTTTTGTGCTTGTTCTTGTGTTATGCGTGAATGCTAGGGGGTGAAGGGTTGGATTTGTGTTTCTTTTATAGACAAAGGCTAGAGTTAATCTTGTTTGAAAAGGAATAAGATTTGTGTATTTAAAGAGATGTCATTTAATTAGTATTTCATAAGGAAAACATATATTTAATGGGGGCAAGATTTGTTTAAATTAGGAATATAATATATTTGATTTATTTTAATTTGGTATATGTTTTTTTTAGATTTGTTTTAATTTCACATGTGTTAAATATGTGTTTTATTATTTGGATGTGTTTTAAATGGGCTTGGGCGTGTGGGCTTAGCTTTAGGCATGTGGTTGGCTTTTGGTGGTGGGCTTGGTGTGTTCCAAGGGTTTTGGGCCAATGTTAAGTGGTTTACGGGGGTTTTGGGCTAAAGTTGCTATAAAACAGAAATCCAGCAAGCGAATAAAATCCAACGAAATATCAATTCTTAACTTTTTCTCTTCCGATGACTGTTTCCCGCGACTTAAAGGTAGTGCCTCCAAATGAGACTCATCATCGGGACTTTCATGCAAAAATACAGTGCCTACAATCGCCCTCACTTTGATGGGACTTGTGTAATGTGTGACAATGACAATCTTATCAAGTTTATGCAATGCAGTTTTACTTACCTGGCTCGCCAGCTCCCTCCTGACTTGTCTACTACCTCGAACTGAGTTGATGATGCAGTGGACCTCGATCCTGGGATACATCACAATAACTACAACCGACAATGGGGGCCCCGACCCTGGGATGCATCCCAATACCGCTGACAATGTGGGTCACGACCCTAGGACGTATCCCAAAACTAATGATGCAGAGGGCCAATGACTCTGGGACGCATCCCGATAGCTACAACTGATAATAGAGGCCTGGACCCAGGGACGCATCCCGATAACATTGAAAATATGGGTCACGACCCTGGGACACATTGTAGGACACAGAACTTAGGCGACGCATGCTGTTCTAGGCTCGCGGCCTAGTTGAGAGTACTGAGTAGTCCGCGGGGAACTAAACCGAGAATAATGGAGTCGCCACCCGATGTGAACCGGGACAAAGATTTAAGGCCGCACTCACCCCTCGCAAGGGAAGACCTCAAACCATTGGGTTCGGAATGGTCCCTTCATTATGCCACCATTGATGATATAATTTGTGCAATAAATCAACCGAGTCAACTCAATAATCATGCTCAAGGGTATTTAGATCTAACATTCATTCGCTAAATAAATCTTATTCTAAGTTTGCATGCTTGAATGTAAGTCTTTAAATGGCAAACACAATTCCACACAATGAGCATATTAAACCATAGAATCAACATATATAAATCACTATTCAAACATAACGTAAACTAATAACATGTATAAAGAATTACATAAATGCTTTAAAAATAAATAACAAACTAAATTAAATCATGCTTAAAATAATAAATAAACTATCTAGAACCATGACATGCTCAAATACAAATTTGGATGAGACGAGATACGTGTATCTTAAGTGGTACGTGGCGTTGTATCCCGAGTACAGACCATACTACCGTCCATTCGGAATCGGTTATGGAATTTATGTCCGGGTTTCCATCCGATATACCACAAAAGGGGAACACATATCCCGCTCATCCAACAATCACATCATGCCTCAAACGACTCTCATGCGATATAAAATATTAAAATAAATAAAGATAAAAGAAAGGTAATGAATACAAGGGTGCCCTCAGGTCTAACCTCTTTTATCGTCTCTCGAAAGCGCGTTACACGTCCATTGGAAGAGTGAATGATCCGCTACTTTTTCTAATTCACGAACTCAACATTTTTCCTCGCTTTTTACTGTTCAGGCTGCTATTTTCACTCCATTTCGCTACTGTTTCTGGTCACGATTTTTGGTGGTAAGGATGCAGTTTTCTGGACTGTTTTAAGCATTTTTCTGGGCAATTTTCTGGATGGTTTAGACGGCTATTTTGGTGAAAGGTTAAGGGACTGGTTTTAGTCGTTTAAGGGGAGTTTTGGGTGGTTATTTAGGTGTAGTTTTGAGTGAAGTTATTTGGCGAGAGGTTCTTGGCGCTGTGGATGGTGGCTAAAATTCGGCAATGGAGGGCTACGAAAATAGGCTTGGCCTGAAGGGTATTGCTGAAGGGTATGAAGGTGCGGCAATGGTAGGTTTCCTGGCTTGGTGGTGCGGTAATGGGGGCTTCAATGGGATCCTTGGACGTCCAATGGAGGCTTAAGGGAGTGCTTTAGGCGTGTGAAAGAGGTATATGATCTAGGGTTGTGAATGGTGATGAGGGGTCCTTTTTATAGGCAAAGGAGAGGAGGCTTTCCTAATCCGATTAGGAATAGGATTTCTATTGATGGTGACATCTCCTTAATAAGGAATAGATCTCCTTATTTGGGGTGGTGATTGGATTTGATTTGGTAGGTTTTTGATTTGATTTCTTTTATTTAGGTAAGGATTTTTCAAGATTTAAACATGTGATAAATTTGCATTTACTTAAATAAGAAGGCATTTGGGCGTGAATCACATCCCCTGGGCGTGGACTTGGTTTGGCTTGATGGGCTGGGTATTTGGGTTCGGTTTGGGCTTGGTAAGTGGTCTATTGGGGTTTTGGGCCTAAGATAAGCTTTGAAACAGAAGTCCAACAAACAACCGAAGCTAAACAACTTGGATAAATCCACCAAAAATTCCGTTTTCCAACTTTACCTTTCCAACGTCCGTTTCCCGCGGTTTTCATGACTAAAGAGGTAGTTGTCTCCATAGGAGACTCATCATCGGGCTAATATGCAAAAATACAATGCCTACAGTCGCCCCCACTTTGATGGGACTTGTACAGTGTGTGACAATGACAATCCTATCAAAGTACGTGCAATGCATTTTCTACTTACCTGGCTCGCTAGCTGCCACTTGACTTGCCATGCTGTGTTGAATTGATGTGATATTGAGGTGCCTCGACCCCTGGTCCATTCCCGAACCGTTGATGTGCTGTGGTGTGATGAGGTCCATTCCCGAACCGTCATCGTGAGGTGGTCCATTCCTGAACCGATCTCCATTCCCGGAGTGTTACTGTGATGTGGTGTGATATGGTCCATTCCCGAAACGTCACCGTGTTGTGGTCCATTCCCGAACCGATCTCCATTCTCGGAGTGCCATTCCCGGCGTGCCATTCCCGGCGTGCTCATTCCCAAGCTGTCCATTCCTGGACTGTCCATTCCCGGACTATATCTCCATTCTCGGTAGTGCCATTCCCGGCGTGCTCATTCCCGAGCTGTCCATTCCCGGACTGTCCATTCCCAGACTATATCTCCATTCTCGAAGTGCCATTCCCAGCGTACCATTCCCGGCGTGCTCAATCCTGAGCTGTCCATTCCCGGACTATATCTCCATTCTCGGAGTGCCATTCCCGACGTGCTCATTCCCGAGCTGTCCATTCCCGGACTAGATCTCCATTCTCGGAGTGCCATTCTCGGCAGAATGATCTGAAATAATATGGGCCTCGCCCCCAGAATTCCATTCCCGGCAGAAACTGACACTGATGCAATATGGGCCTCGCCCCCATAATGTCATTCCCGGCAGAAACTGACACTGATGCAATATGGGCCTCGCCCCTAGAATGCCATGCCCGGTAGAAACTGATAGTGAACCAATGTGGGCCTCTCCCCCACAATGCCATACCCGGCAATGCTGGTACTGATGCTAATGTTGGCCTCGCCTCCAAAATGCCATACCCGGTAGAAACTGATCTGATGTAATGTGGGCCTCGCCCTCAGAGTGCCATACCCGGCAAGACTGATTCTGATAAAGATATGGGCCTCGACCCCAGTGTGCCATACCCAGTAAGACTGATACTGATAAAGATGTGGGCCTCGCCCTCAGAGTGCCATACCCAGCAAGACTGATACTGATGCTAATACGGGTCTCGCCCCAAACTGATGGTGATGTGGGCCTTGCCCTAAACTGATGCTGATGTGGGCCTCGGCCCTGGGATTCATTCTCTGGATTCATTCCAAATTCTGACGACGTGGGCCTCGGCCCTGAGATTCATTCTCTGGATTCATTCCAAATTCTGACGTCGTGGGCCTCAGCCCTGGGATTCATTCCCTGGATTAATTCCAAATTCTGAAGTCGTGGGCCTCGGCCCTGGGATTCATTCCCTAGATTAATTCCAAATTATGACATCGTGCGCCTCGGCCCTGGGATTCATTCCGTGGATTCATTCCAAATTCTGACGACGTGGGCCTCGGCCCTGAGATTCATTCCCTGGATTCATTCTAAATTCTGACGACGTGGGCCTCGGCCCTGGGATTCATTCCCTGGATTTATTCCAAATTCTGAAGACGTGGGCCTCGGCCTTGGGATTCATTCCCTGGATTCATTCCAAATTCTGACGATATGGGCCTCGGCCCTGGGATTCGTTCCCTGGATTCATTCCAAAATTCTGCTGATATGGGCCTCGGCCATGGGATTCATTCCAAATTACGATGGATTCATTCCAAATTATGAGGGATTCATTCCCAGGATTCATTCTATACTCTGATGATGTGGGCCTCGACCCTGAGATTCATTCCAAAACTTTGACAACTCGGGCCTCGGCCCTAGGATTCATTCACAATGCTGCTGATAATATGGGCATCGACCCTGGGATTCTTTCCCGATGCTGCTGATAATGTGGGCCTTGCCCTAATCTGATACTGATGTGGGCCTCGCCCCCAAGTTGATATTGATGTGGGCCTCGCCCCAAAATTGATACTGATATGGGCCTCGGCCCCAAACTGATACTGATGTGGGCCTCGGCCCCAAAATGACACTGATGTGGGCCTCGCCCTCAAGTTGATAGTGATGTGGACCTTGGCCCCAAACCGATACGGATGTGGGCCTCGCCCCCAAGTTGATACTGACTTGGGCCTCGCCCTCAGACTGAAACTGATTCATTTCTGAAACTGATGACATTGTACTGTTGCTGTTTCTGATTGGATGGCCTTTTGCCGCTTTATTTTTTTCTTCTTTGAAACTTGTGAATACAAAACAAAACAACAAGCAAAAAAGAATGCAAACTATGTTACGTGTATGCATGCATGCATGAATGAATTTCCTATTCCGCTGGGTTAGGTCTTCTGCTAGTTCTCCAGGTGATTACTCAGTCTTCTCTCTGGTCTCATGGCTCAATTTCTTGTTATTCTTCTTATTCACAGGGTGGTAGACTGGTCACTCCCAGTCTTGATTTAGCTTTATGTTCTCCGCTATTTGCATTTGATCAAGATGAACCACATGGCGGGGCCTTCCATATCATCATACTATATCACATGCTACGAAATAGTCCCAATAGTTTATACATGTTATCGTCCTCAAGGAATGCCCAGTAATGAAACCAGAGAACATTCAAAACACTCATTGCAACTCAAATCTGAGTTTTTGAATAAATGATCTATGCTAGACTCAAAGTGTGTGTGTGCAAAGGTTCTTTCACAGCTCAATCCTTAGTAAGGCTAACTCGATGATTTCGTTTCAAAAAATCGAGATCGATGAGTCAAACCAACCTAGATATCTCAATTATGCCTGCGGTTGCTTTTCAGTGCTCAATGTGGTATGGTTTTCTTTCTTTTCTTTGTCTCTCATTTTTCTTTTCATTTTAAACTTCATTTTTTCTTTTCTCTTTTTTTTTTCAACACACCTACCCTTTAAGGTAGCATTTCTCCTCATGGTGGTCCTAACCCTCGCCCATGGGTAGCTTCACACTTATCGGTTATAGGTGGTTCAATTCTTTTCTTTAGAGACTTTTCTTTCAGTTTCAACCATACCACACATCATAACAGCAACTCAACTCAAGATAAACATCTAAGCACAACGGTCATTCACCGACCTACAATTTCTTCAACTAGTCACTTTGCTAACTACTGAGGTTTTCACTGCTAAGAACTATTATCAAGTGCTTACGAGTCTAACATAGATCAATTACTCAAAGAATCAGATAAAAGCACATCAAGAGTTTATCGTTTCTAAGATTTCACCCTAAAGCAATCAATTTCATCATCGGACTTATGTCTAACTATCAATGACTGAAAACAAACAAATTTTTTTTCTTTTTTTTCCTTTGAAGGCCCCCTAATGGTCTTTCTATCCTTGTCGTAAGGTTTTCTATTTCTCGATTTCCTTTTGCTCGCTATCCATGTTTGCTAAACTCTTCTTTGACCATTCTTCTTTTATCCCTAACCCAACGGATATCTATGATGGCTTTTAGACACAAGGGTTAACATGATGCAGTATGCATTAGATGCACGTGATGTATGAGATAAAATATGCATGTGGTTAGCAAAAGCATAAAATGGGTGGCTCCTACAGGATATACAACTATGGTTCACATGTGGTTTACGGGAGTGTGGACAAAGGCTCTCACTGACGAAGGTTTGCCCACAACTAGGACTCCCCACTCAAGGGTTCAAGCGACCAAGTGAGCACACCCTTTTTATACCTTACGGTACGTGCTAACGAGTTATGGTATGTGATTAACTGTCGAATGAATTTCCTATTGTAGATTCCCCAGAGGGAGGGTGGAGCGAGGCTCTCTTAAGTACCCAAGCCTCTTAGGCTCTTATCGCTTGGTGACTGGAATAAACAACGAGTCCTCCAAACTAGTCTATCACAACAAGCTACGGGTAATGATTATCTAGGTGCCTTCACAGTTTTTCCTCGAAAAGGTAGTGAATGAAGGAAGACACACAATCATCACCTAGCTTTAACAAAGCCATTGATTAACCCCTTTCAATCCACTATAGACACGGTCAACTAAAGCACAAATCATAAATATCACAAGACATGATTTCAGGGCCGATTCTGTCCCCAGTGGAGTCACCAGACTGTAGAACACAGAACTTAGGCGACGCATGCTGTTCTAGGCTCGCGGCCTAGTTGAGAGTAAGGAGTAGTCCGCGGGGAACTAAATCGGAGAATAATGGAGTCGCCATCCGGTGTGAACTGAGATAAAGATTTAAGGCTGCACTCACCCCTCGCAAGGGAAGACCTCAAAACGTTGGGTTCGGAATGGTCCCTTACTTATGCCACTTGTGATGATATAATTTGTGCAATAAATCAACCGAGTCAACTCAATAATCATGCTCAAGGGTATTTAGATCTAACATTCATTCGCTAAATAAATCTTATTCTAAGTTCGCATGCTTGAATGTAAGTCTTTAAACGGCAAACATAATTCCACACATGAGCATATTAAACCATAGAATCAACATATATAAATCACTATTCAAACATAACGTAAACTAATAACATGCATAAAGAATAACATAAATATGCTTTAAAAATAAATAACAAACTAAATTAAATCATGCTTAAAATAATAAATAAACTACCTTGAACCATGACATGCTCAAATACAAATTTGGATGAGACGAGATACGTGTATCTTAAGTGGTACGTGGCGTTGTATCCCGAGTGCAGACCATACTACCGTCCATTCGGAATCGGCTACGGAATTTACGTGCGGGTTTCCATTCGATATACCACAAAAGGAGAACACATATCTCGCTCATCCAACAATCACATCATGCCTCAAACGACTCTCGTGCGATATAAAATATTAAAATAAATAAAGATAAACGAAAGATAATGAATACAAGGGTGCCCTCAGGTCTAACCTCTTTGTCGTCTCTCGAAAGCGCCTTACGTGTCCGTTGGAAGGGTGAATGATCCGCTACTTTTCCGATTCACGAACTCAACATTTTTCCATGCAGTTTTGCTGTTCAGACTGCTGTTTTCACTCCGTTTCACTACTGTTTCTGGTCACGGTTTTCGGTGGTAAGGATGCAGTTTTCTGGACTATTTTTGGCACTTTTTTGGGCAGTTTTCTGGATGGTTTAGGCGGCTGTTTTGGTGAAGGGTTAAGGGACTGGTTTTGGTCGTTTTAGGGGAGTTTTGGGTAGTTTTTAGGTGCAGTTTTGAGTGAAGTTATTTGGCGAGAGGTTCTTAGCGCTGTGAATGGTGGCAAAAATTCGGCAATGGAGGGCTACGAAAACAGGCTTGGGCGTGAAGGGTATTGCTGAAGGGTGTGAGGTGGGCGGCAATGGTAGGTTTCCTGGCTTGGTGGTGCGGCAATGGGGGCTTCAATATGATGCTTGGACGTGCAATTGAGGCTTAAGGGAGTGCTTTAGGCTTGTGAAAGAGGTATATGAGCTAGGGTTGTGAATGGTGATGAGGGGTCCTTTTTATAGGCAAATGAGAGGAGGTTTTCCTAATCCGATTAGGAATAGGATTTCTATTGATGGTGACATCTCCTTAATAGGAATATCCCTTATTTGGGGTGCTGATTGGATTTGATTTGGTAGGGATTTGATTTGATTTCTTTTATTTAGGTAAGGATTTTGCAAGATTTAAACATGTGATAAATATGCATTTACCTAAATAAGAAGGCATTTGGGCGTGAATCACATCCCCTGGGCGTGGACTTGGTTTGACTTGATGGGCTGGGTATTTTGGGTTTGGTTTGGGCTTGGTAAGTGGTCTATGGGGGTTTTGGGCCTAAGATAAGCTTTGAAACGGAAGTCCAACAAACAACCGAAGCTAAACAACTTGGATAAATCCACCAAAAATTCCGTTTTCCAACTTTACCCTTCCAACGTCCGTTTCCCGCGGCTTTCATGACTAAAGAGGTAGTTGTCTCCATACGAGGCTCATCATCGGGCTGATATGCAAAAATACAATGCCTACACACATCCCCAAAACTACTGATGATGTGGGTCACGACCCTGGGACGCATCCCAAAACTGCTGATGATTTGGGTCACGACCTTGGGACGCATCCCAAAACTGCTGATACTGATGTTGATGTGGATGTGAGCCTCAACCCTGAATCTGATGTGGATGCTGATGCGGGCCTCACCCCTGAATCTGATATCAATACTGATATGGGCCTCGCCCCCAGGGACTCATCCCTAAAATTGATACTGTGTTGTCGCTGCTTCTGATTAGCTCATCTTTACCGCTTTCTCTTTTCTTCTTCGAAATCTGTGAATACAAAACAAACACAAAAAGAGTGCAAAATATGTTACATGTATGCATGCATGAATGAGTTTCCTATCCTGTCGGGTTAGGTCTTCTTCCAATTTCCTTGGTGTCTGCTCGGTCCTCTCTCCCTACGGCAAAGTACCGCTTCAATCTATCCACTTTGATCGGTTCAATGAACTCATTTCCTTCAAGTCTGATAGTCTTACTTCTCCATTTCCCATTACTTTCTGCACTATATAAGGTCATTCCCAGTTAGGTCTGAACTTTCCTCTCGGATCTGTGGTCGACGGCCTGGACTGCTTAAGTACCAATCACCTTTTCTAATCTAAGTAGGACGCACCTTCTTGTTGAATGCTCGGACCAGCCTTTTCGGATAAATCTACATGTGATGTAAGGACTTCATTCTCTTCTCATCGAGTAATGCCAACTGCTCAAATCTCTCCGAGGCCCATTCTTGTTCCAGTAATTGTGTCTCTGCTAACACTCTCATGGACTGTATCTCAACTTCCACTGGTAGTACGGCTTCCATTCCATAGACCAAAGAGTAAGGTGTGGCTCATGTTGCTGTTCTCATTGATGTTCTGTACCCCCACAAAGCATACGGTAGTTTGTCAGCCCAATCCCTGCAGTTCTCTGTCATCTTGGCCAATATTATCTTTATTGTCTTATTGGCTGCCCCATTTACCTACGGCCTGTAATGTGATGACTTGTGATGTCTAATCCCGTACTTCTATAGCATTGCCTTTGTCTCTCCCTGAAACTGAACTCCATTATCTATAACCACATGGTACGATATACCATACCGACAAATGAGATTTCGAGCTATAAACTTCGCCATCTGCTTTGTTGTAACATTGGGGAATGATTCGGCTTCCACCCACTTTGAGAAGTAGTCTACTGCCACTACTATAAAGCGATGCAAATTCGATGCATTCAGTCTACTGCCACAGCTCTGACAGCCCATGAAACTCTATGTGTGGCAAGTGATTCAAGTTACCGTGCACTTGACAATCATGACAGTGCTTTACCATCTTCGCGCAGTCTGTCTCTAAGGTCGACCAGTAAAAACCTTATCTTACAACCTTACGGGATAGATTCAACCTGTTCATGTGCAGACCACATACCCCGGCATGTATTTCTTCCATTATCTTCTAAGCCTCTTCTTTTCTCAAACACTTCAATTAAATACTATTTGCTTACCTCTTGTACAGTTCCCCTTTCAAAAGAACATACTGAGAAGCTAACTTCTGAATAGCTATCTTCTCTTTTCTGTCTGCTCCCTCCGGAAGTTCCACGTGTTCTAGATACCTCTGAATGTCATGATACCAAGGTTTACCATCGTCGATCTCCACTTCCAGAACTCTTTCTATCTCATAAACGGGTCTGTTTGCTGTTGTCAATACCAACGGTCTCATCACTAACTTCTCTGGATTTTCCCAAGTCGCTACAAGTGTAGCCAATGCGTCTGCCATCTGATTCTCTTCTTACGGTAAGTGCTGAAACTTACAATCGGGGATAGCCTGTGCCAACTTTCTGAGGTAAAAAAAGGTAAGGTCTCAACTGTTCTTCCTTCAGTTCCCATTCTCCCTACATCTATCGGATTACCAACATCGAATATCCGTACACCTCCACACTCTCAGCCTTCAAGACTATCAGTGCAGTTAACCAAAAAACGAATGCTTCATAATCAGCCATGTTGTTTGTCACTTAGAACGTCAACCTCTTGGCCAAAGGCAATGTTTCTCCTTCGGGGGTCACTATCACGATTCTGATCCCGGCCCCTTTATAATTTACAGCTCCATCGAAATACATCTTCCACCCTTGAACTATTATTACTTGGATCTCTTCATCTATGAATTCAAACTTGTACTGATCCTCTTCAATAGGTTGCAATGCTAGGAACTCTGCTACAGCTCGCCCTTTGATTACTTTGGAGGTGAGATACTCAATATCAAACTCTGTTAGCAACACTAACCATCTGTCCAACTTCCCCACTAGCAAAGGCACTGAATGTAGATACTTCAAGGGGTTTTCTTTAGCTACCACCTGGATCTTGTAAGACTGGAAGTAATGTCGCAGTTTTCTGGATGCCCATACCACTGCCAAATAGATCTTCTCTACCTCTTGATAACGGGCTTCATACGGAAGCATCTTCTTGTTGGGATGTATGTACATGTGATGTAAATGGTTTCATGTGTTTTGAAATAATAAGATGCATTATTCATTTATCAAAAATTGTTTGTTTAACTTTCACATATTATATTCTCGTAAATAACGTAGATTCCTTACGTACCTTCAGACTTAGTGTATGAGTGTCATACACCAGAGGATTTAAGTCTGAAGTTAGTAATCTTAAATAGTCCATAGAGAGAAAACAAACCGGGTACTTTGTTTGTGGTTTATCTAACTGTGGTCCATTCTATATTTGTATGGCGATCTTAATCCGGATCGTCCATGTAGAGACATGAGAATGGAGGCACCTTGTATGATGCGATCATATAGGACTGGACCCAGATAGAAATGACATTTTATAACATCCGTTAAACAAAGAAAGTCATTTCAATCTACTTGATGGTCATAGAAGGATTGATCTTAATCCTGAGTGTACTACGAACTCCTGCATGACAGGCTATGTCCTTTGATTTACAAAGGTGAGGTTGGTGTAGTAGTCTAGTCTCAAACAATAGCTACGTACTTTGGGGGCACAGTTTGTTTTGTAGCTGGGAACGTTTTACATAGACATGAAATTCACTCCTTCTTACGAGAAGCAGATGAGTATCTTTCTTAAGAGTTGATTTGGTACTTGAACGATTTGAGCGCTCAAGTCTTTCTACTACGAATAGAAAGATTAATATTCATAATAGTTATGAATAAATCGTTCATTAGAGAATCAATGGTACTTAAGGTAAAAATAATTAGAGGGGTATAACGGATATTATGACCCGGCCCTAATTACGAGATACTCGTGAAGGATCAATTCGTATGCAATGACTATATCGGTGGACACCTACTTGGTTCGGCTTAATATTCATCTACGACAACGGGAGTGCAACCTCAGGTTTTTAGTGGAATAACCCGGAGTTAATAATTCAGAATATTTAATTAATAGCTTAATTAATATTTCGAGATTATTGAAGCTGGGAACCGCAGGTCCATTTGGTCCTCGTGCTAGCTCGATATACTTTAGCAGAGTTACTATAATTGGATGGTCCAATTATATACTCAAAAAGAATAAATATTATTAATATGATTAATAATATTAATTACATCACACTTGAGACTATACATTAAAAGTTAATGTAAGGTATTAATAAATATATGATAATTATTAAAATTAGTACATTGAATTATATATGATATAATTTAATAAGGCTAAGAATTATTTTGGAAACAAAAATCATCACCATGGTAGAATTCCTTATTGGATAAAGAATATGATTTGTTTGTTTGAGAAACAAAATCAAATCAAAATTACCTACCTTGGCCGAATTCCTTTTTGTGTAAGGAATAGGATTTGTTTGTTTGAGAGAAACAAAATCAAACCAAAATTCCCTAGCCTTGGCCGAATACCCTATGGTGTAAAGAATAAGATTTGTTTGTTTTGGAAACAAAATCAAACAAGGATTCCTTGCCCTGGCCGAAAAGCATACGGATTGGGAGACTAATAGTTGATTTGTTTCATGAAACAAATTACCTAAAGTATAAAAGAAGAATTATCTTTTTCTTTTTTGAGATCTAGAAATTAGAGAACCCTAGCATCCTTCTCTTCTTCATGCTCTCAAGAGTTTAGAAAATTAATTGAAGAACTAGAAAATTATTTCGGTGTGTGATTTAATCTCTAAAACGTTTAGGGATTAATTTGTGAGTGTAGCCCACACTACTCTTCGTTAGTAATGAGATATAGCTCGGAAGACTTTGTGGCATTGGAAATCTCTTCTCCCCTTCACCTATAACTCACAGCAGTGAGGTAGAAAGTTCCCCACTGCTGCGTGTACATCACCAATTTTGGGGCTCGGTTTTGTTTGGTTTTAATTCGGGTTTTGGGAAACACTTTTAGGTAATTTAAGGGGTGAGTTAGGATTGATTTTTAAGTTAAAAATCAGACCTAAATACATACAGCAGTTCACGCATATTGTGGGCTGTTTTGAGTGCAGTTCGCGCGTGTAACAGGTGCAAAATAGTCCGCTATTTCACTGCAGTTCAGGGGGCTGTTCGGGGACTGTTTCATGAGCATTTCGGGGCTGAAATCTTGTGTAAAACAGAATCGAAATTTCAGTATACCCACTGGTATCATTCGGCCAAAGGAAGGGCAAAGCAGAAAAATTTTTGAAGTTTGATCTGTGGGCCTAACCGCTTCCGCTGCGCGAGGGAAAGCGTTTCATACAATTGGTATCAGAGCGAGGTTGAAAAGTTCTCTTAACCCTTCATTTTTTTATTTAAAGTTTATGTTTTAATATATTTATAATAGTTATAAATATGATATGCATGTTTAGATGAGTGGGCACATTATTATATTCATGTGATGAATGGTTTTGTTATTTAGATGAATGGATTTTGCATTGGTCGTAAATTTTTATGGCTCTTGTTTTTATAGTTGGTTTTTTTTGGGTTGTAAGGCCATCAGGCCATTGTTTATATTCGTTGTAATTTTAAATTTCAATGTAAAGTTTCAATTCTTTATAATATGGAGCACCGAAGTCACAAAGGGAGCCAACACCACTTTGGAGCGGGATTTGAAGGCCAATGAATGCCTTGGTGAATCGTTTGTACTAATTAGATTAGTATAGGTAAAATAAGATCCCGGTCAATGCAAAATAAATTTTATGTTATATGTATGTTTATTTCGAATTGTTTGAATTACATGTCATATAACTTAAGGTGCCCACTCGTGCATTATGCTTGCCATAACATGTCGTAAATGCATTATCATTATAAACATAAAATTATGATTTTATGTAATGTTAGAATATTATATGCATTGAAATCATTAATAAGACTAATTGGTTTTATTATCTAAAACTTGAATTCTAATATATTGGACTTAATTGGTGCATAATAAATTCCATTGGTATATAGGATGAAAACCTGAATATAAATTCCATAGCTGATTCCGTATGGACGGAAATATGGTCTGCACTCGGGATACAATTCCACGTACCATTGGATTTTATAACACACTAAAAATTTATTAAAATGTTTAATTGAATTTTGACCATTTAAAATTCCATGATTTTAGACCCTTAAGTGCCTAGTATTTTAAGAGTTAAAATATTGTAGCTCACTTATACCACTCTAATTAAATTAGTTTAATAGAGTAAATATATTAGTAGAGAATAATGTTAGCGACACAATTTTAATAGTTAAAATTGATTAGCTCACTTATGACAAACTAGTGTAAATAACCATTATGATTTAGCCGTTATAAGTTTATCCACACTAGTTAAAATAAAATATTAGATATTTTAGATAGAAACCTTAATTTTAAAATAGTGAGTGGGAGAGGGATATACGATAGTACATCCCACGATCTCCGTTGTTAGTCAAAAAATGTGAGATTCAAAAGGCGCCTCGAGACGGTTTTGTTTTTGTCCTCCTACGGATGGTGTCCGTTTTGGATCAATATCAGGTTTGGTTCCGAAAGGATAGGGATTCTAGATGTATCTTGTGAACTGACCTACCATACGGCGACACTTCACTTGTTAAGTCAAAGAATCCCGAAACGGCGGGTTACACTCACTAAGGAATAATTAACTGTTAATGAAATTCTTTGATCAAATAAAACGGTAGTTGTTTAATATAGGAATAAGAGTTATTCTCGTATTTATTAAATCAACTGAGATTGTCTCGATCTATCATGCGAGTACTTGACCTACCCTATGGTGGCACTTACTTGTGGGATGATAGATTTCCGTGGATAGTAATTCTCTTAGGGTCCTAATTCATTATTCATGGTTCATGCATCATGTTTAATTTTATGCCAAAACTCTTTGATGATTTTAATATGCGATGAATGAATGTAAAATGCATGTTTATTTTATTTTCAGCCATGGTTTCTCTAATTATTTCCATACTCTCAAACGATAAATTGATCGGAGAAAACTATGTTAAGTGGAAAAGTAACATGAACGTTATCCTGGTCTGTGAAGACCTGAAGTTTGTCCTGAAGGAGGAATGTCCTCCCGTACCGGCCATATATGCTGGCCAAGCTGTTCGCGATACCTACCAGAAATGGGTCGCAGCAAATGAGAAAGCCCGCTGCTACTTGCTAGCAGGGATGTCTGAGGTTCTTGCTGCAAAGCATGAACCTATGGCTCTAGCATCTGTTGGACAGTTATGACCCATAGCATCACTATTTGTACAGATCATTGTGTTGTTGTACAAATTAACTATGTGACAAAGGAAATTGCACTCTTATCATTTGTGATTAGATCACCAAGATATATAAATGATGAGAGGTCCTTATGATTTGTTCCTTGATTGAGAATGATATGAGACAATATCAATCAACGAAGGATAAATCATTAAATATCCCTAGTCAGAGTATTATCGAGATTGGACAAGATAAATACGTAAAAGACTAGTATCGTACTTGTGCGCGTTGTGAGGGCACAACGGCGTAGTTCTCAATATACCTAGTATCGGCGTACACAGAATCGGCTAAAGCCCTAGACGACCTCAACCAAAGTACATTGATTGTCGTAAGCATTAGCGGTGCAAGTCTCAGGTTAAGACCAAATACACCTACCCTGATGTCGGACTCCCATAGACACATAGTCAAACTACCAATGGGATTCCGAGGGGGTCTATCCAGAGCGAAGCTGTTTCCCGTACCGTCGGTGAAACACAACCTCCTACCGCACTTGTATAAGAATCCAATACTTAAGTATATGAGAACTACGCCGTTGTGCCCTCACAATGCGCACAAGTACGATACTAGTCTTTTACGTATTTATCGATGTCCAATCTCGATAATACTCTGACTAGGGATATTTAATGATTTATCCTTCGTTGATTGATACTGTCTCATATCATTCTCAATCAAGGAAAAAATCATAAGGACCTCTCATCATTTATATATCTTGGTGATCTAATCACAATGATAAGAGTGTAATTTCCTTTGTCACATAGTTAATTTGTACAACAACACAATGATCTGTACAAATAGTGACGCTATGGGTCATAACTGTCCAACAATCTCCCACTTGGCCTATAGCCAGTCACTCAAGTGTTTAACACCCGAACTATGTACGGTTTGCTCAAATTGCTGAGAAAATGTTTCGTCAGCGGATTTGTATGATTATCGTCTGATGCGATTTATACGATCATCACATCGCCACGATGTATGATCCGAACGAATCAGATGAATAGTCGAAGTATATATCTGGATCGTTGATGAGACCATTAATTCTTTAGCATGTGCTGACGCCTAGCTCAGCTGCTAACATAACTATATCTAATCTAATTAGATTTATTATTGACCCAGATGGCTTCTATTGCTGCCTCAGCTGCTGCAATTATCCGCATTTGTTGTTTATTTGGCAACAGTATCTTGCTTGGAAGATTTCCAGCTCAATGTACCGTTATTCAAACTGTATAGTACCGTTTGCGACTTTCAGTCGTTTTTCGGTTTGGAAACTTGCAGTAGTGATTCCAGTCACTTCAAGTTCTCCTTCTCCACAGATTAACACAGCATCCTTAGATCTCTAAGATTCTAATGGATGTTCTTAACATCAATCCAGTGACCATTATCTGGATTGGCCTGATTGTGAATCCATATGCTCAAAGCGTATGAGACACCAGGTCATGACATTTTTTAATGTACAAGTTCTCGCAGAGTTTTAACAACTTAATCTATCCCAATAGATCTTTATTCCTAGAATAAAAGTTGTTGCTCCCAAGAATTCTACGGAGAATTTTCTCAAAAGCCAAGCTTTTGCCGATTATTTTATATGGGAATTTCATTTCCAAGAAATGAATATGTTATCATTATTTTATTAAAGGACATTCATTGTCAGTGCGCTCCCACTAACCTCCTTATATACACAAGAATCATATTCGTTTTTGAATTAAATCATAGACCATTATGATTACATCAAAACGATGATTCCAAGAACCTAATGCTTGCTTCAATCCAAACATGGATCGAATAACCTGCAAACCTTGTTTACTGGTTTTAGTACGACAAAATCATCAAGATGTTATAAACATCCTCCAAAGGGTTTCCGTTTAAGGAAAGCGATTTTGATCTTTAACTGACACATTTCATAAATGAAAGGTGCAGCTACTGCAAGTATTTTCCAAATGGATTTACCGTGGCAACAGGTAAAAGGTTGAACCGTAATCAACACAATGTTGATAACGATACCTTTCCGCTACAAGCCTAGCTTAGTACATTGGTATGTTGCCATCCATGTATGTCTTCCTTGAAGACTTATACAGTACCTATAGGCACAATGTCTTATGGTACATCAACTAGTGTCCAAACATAGTTGTTATACATGGAATCCATTTTGGACTCATGGCACTTTGCCATAATGGAAGTCGATACCTTGTATCACTCCTTCATACGTAGTCGGTTGGTAAATCTCAACAAGATTGACATCTTTATGAGGTGAGATCAGAAACCCATACCCCAGGTTGTTTTCTGATTCTCTCTGATCTACGCAATTTCTTATGTATAAGAAGATTAACGGTATAGTTTCATCCTTGATGAACTATTTTTGTTCCATTAAGGACTTCATGCCAGAAACAGTATTGCTCCGATTTTCATCGAGTTATACCATCCTCCCACTTACCACTGCATATCGGTAATCCTCTAAGGAAGACTGCATGGCGAGCAACAATTACAATTGTTCTCTAGTGTGATGTATAAGTACTATACTTATGGTTTTCCCTAGGATAACCTATATTTGGCACTTATCCGATCTGGGTTCTAGTTTGGTATCATCCAAACGTAAGCCTAGCATACCCAAATCTATAGGAGTGTGAAGCCCAGTTTCTTTCCCGTTCATATCTAATATGAAGTCTGTCAAGCGGAATTTACATGGAACCTTATTCAAAATAAGTTTTGCACTGTTTATGCTTATCTTTGAAGGAAAAGGTAGCACAGAGCGACTCATGATTAACCTTATCATGTCCAACAAAATTCAGTTTCTCCGTACGGACACACCGTCAAACCGACGTGTTCCAGGAGGAGTCCTCATTTGAAAGAATACTATACTCTTTCAAGTATATATTAAACTTATTGCTTAAGTATTTTCCATTACGGTCTTACCGTGACGGTTTAATACTTTAGCCGATTTGTTTGTCTATTTCGTGTCGAAACTCTAAAAGTTTCCGATTTGTGTTCTTTAAAAGGAAACACATAACCATAACGTGATGCCACATACGTTAAGGTCACGAAACATTCATATCCACATCTAGCCTAGCTGGATATGGGCCCACTTACTTCACTATGATAGGGCTAACAGATCGGTGGCACTTGCACTTTTACCAAGTAAATAGTGTTTTAGGTACCTTACCTAATAAACTAGATTCGCAGACATTATTTGATCAGTCAAATCAGTCCTAGTACCCACTCTTCAAAAGAGCGGATATATGACTCTTGTTTAATTGTGTCCCAGACAACAATGCCACAATTAGTTTTATCTGATCAGATCAGTATGAGCTATTAGTTTGTCATATTATATGTTCGAGATTTTATTTATACTCAAAATATAAATACTGTTATTCACATCTAATGTGTTTATCTCAATGTCATCTTTATATAATGAAACACTTTAGTGTTCTAAAATATAAAGGTTTATCCGTAATGGATTAAACACTGATATAGAGATAATGTTTCTAGTCTAACTAGTTACATTATAACAGTTTCCTAATATAGGTACACACCCGAAGGGCTGTTCCTAAACTTAGGTATCTACGGTCGAAACAGCGATTTTCATCCCGTTTCCGATTCGCAGATTAACCTCAGCTTGAAGTTAGTATCCTGCTCACAGCAGATTCTGAACATCAATACATATATTTTATGTACCATACTAAGTATTTTAAAATCCAATTTTAATACTAGTAATGGACATAATATTGACAAACATTCTTAAAGTCAGAGCCTTGCCCTTTCTTTAATTCCTTCGTGTCTGCCATATCGAAACGACAGCCACTTCGGGATATGTCCTTTATCTTCCCAGAAGATAATAACGATATTGCCTTTACCCTTTCTGAATATTTCAGAAGTCTTTGGCCAAGCCTTGGATTTCTAGAATATTGACGTAAAGTCCGCCTTGCGCTACTTATCTAATTGTAAAGTTTGACTTTATCTCCTTGAGATTAGTCATTAACTCTCCAAGAATTATTAATTGCAAATATAATACTTCTTAAATCTAAACATAGATTTATTACAAGTATAATGAATTAGGCACTTTAAGTCATCATTACATAATTCTTCCAAAGATTATGCTTCACTAATTTTGCCTAATTCAGGGTTTAGGCATAATAGGTTATTTTATCAAATAAAGTAACTTATTATTTATTTCCAGGACCATCCTGAAATTTCATTCCCAATTTGAAAAATTTAAACCATTGAAATATTGTAATCCAAGATTATATTTAAATGTCCAATCTTTCAATATTTCTTGATTTTAATAGTCCAACAATTATTTCCGGTACTATTTATCATAATGATTACAATAATCCAATTATTCAATCAACTATAATATTAATTCAATTATATTGATTACTATAATCCAATTATAAAATCAACTATTTATTGAATTTATTTGAATATAGTCAAACTATATTAATTAAAACAACATTAAATATTAGTCCAACTAATATTTTTAATCATTTGACGAGTGATATTTGTTTGAGCGCGTATAGCGAGTAATTGAACGAATATTGCAAATTCAATTCTTGCCTCCTACTATTTTCGGCGAGCCTCTAACCCTCTGTCGAGTACTCGGGAAACCGTGTTTCCTAGTGGGCTAGGATCCCATTAAATGTCACACAATCTTGACTTTGGCCAACAAATTGTATGATAATTAACTAGGTAGATATCTAAGATCAATTGGATCCAATCCAATTCCTAGGTCCGGTAGGTGGACATCCAAGTCCGAAACATATATCGTATATATGCCTATAAATCCAATATGTACCCTAACCTTTTTTCCTCTGAATCAACTAGGCCTTGGCTTTGGCACAACAAACCTAATGATCCCAGTCAAGCGTGACCCATTGACCATGGAAAGCTACGTAATCAATGTCAAGTGACAAGAAGTGGTCTTGACTTTGGCCAACAAACCACAACTTGGACAAGACACCGATATGGAACAAAACTCTCGTGATTCAAACACATCTTCGACGGACAAAGGGCTTGACTTTGGCCAACAACCCAATGCCAATCTCGGATCTTGAGTAAGAATCACTCAATGGAAGGAAAAACGCATGATATTTGAGCGAGGGTTTTTCGCGTGCAAATTGGCTACCAATTTATTATCTTTGTTAAGGTCTCATCATCATACAACCTTAAACATGCATTCTAAATACATAATAAAACGTATATGAAAATAAAAAATAATGATATGCGGATGGATACTTAACACATTGATCCTAGATCAAATCTCTCCCTTTTTCTCTCATGCTAGCACTTGTATTACTTCTACCTGTTACACTACACTTCTAAAGAAACCTCATTTACATTGAGGGGAATAGGTGAGAAGAGAATACAAAGAGAATTGAGGTGAAAAGGCTGGACACGCAGGTCCAATTTAATAAATCAAATTTATTACAACAATTTCCAAAATTGCCCCCACCCGACTAATAGCCATCCGATATACATTATTCATTCATCACAACCATGTATTCACATAAAGCATGTTATCAATCAATCTAATCAAATTAATTAATCTGATAATTAGTGATCATCCAATGTTCAAACAACGATTTGATTTTGTGCGAGTCAAACTCGTTTTGCGAATAAGTACTCAAAGTATGAATTCTCGAATTAAATTAAACTACGTAATTAAATCTAATTTAATATGCATTCAATTCTAATTCGTTATTTAATTCCAAATTAAATATTACACTTTAATAATAAACCTTTTACGACTTAAATTCCAAATTTAATCGTAACGCGTCTCAAAGACCGATTAACGTCCAACGTCAATTCAATTAAAGTCTAATGGGCTTTTAATTGATTTCTTAAGGCGTGGACTTTTGGTCAACTCGGGTCAAACTGAATAACCCAAATCCAATCCGGGATTGACCCCATAAGCCCATAAATCAATCTTGGCCCATTAGGCCCAATTAAACTTTAAAGGTTCATTAAGTCGCAATTGGGCTTAACGGAAGTGGTTTTGGGCCCAATTGGATCCAATCCATTTGGCCTAAACCAACTTTGTACAACAAAGCCCAATAAGCCCATTTACAACTTTAAAAGCCCAAATCCAATTTAAAGCCCAATTAATTAAATTCATAAAATCTAATTTCATAATATAATTAACCTAAAGTGCAAATCATGATTAATCACTTAGATCGATATTTCTGAAACATCAAATTAGCCCAATTAATCATGCTTAACATCATCATCACATGTCCAACACATTAATGAAAAATCAAACCCATTTACATGCTTCTATGTCTCGGCCAAGGAAGGTAATTTTGTCCGATTTGAATTCAATCCGATTAATTACACAATCGACAACGAATTAACTTCCCGAATGATTTCATACACATATAATGTTCATAAAATCAAAATTCCAAGACATTAAAGGGCATTATCAATTCGGCCAACATATGGAATTTAGGGTTTTTGTTCAATTTAAAATTAAATCCAATTCAATCTCAAATTAACATCATCCAAGATGATTCCAACTCATCTAATGAACCAAAATCAAAAATTCCATGGATTCCAAATCACATCACATTCGGCCAACACAGAAAATATTGGGGAAAATTATTCCAAATAAATTTTCAACAAATTGATCCAACCAATATGCAATTAAACATGTTATAAGCATATTCAAACAATCATTTCATTCAAATCTTGCTCAAAACAAATTTACCCAAATTTTTAAGCCCTAAAATTTCATGCTTGCACCTAGGCTCTTGATGCCATTGTTGGTGATTATCTAGGTCCCAAGATCATTAAACAAGCATGATAAAGTGTGAAATACACATCAAAGGAGTTGCGAAATACTCACATCGATCGGTTGAGACGATTGAAGACGAACAAAATCAATTTTGGATCCTCCAAGGTGGCGCCAAAGACAACAGTTCACAGCCCACTGTTTTCAGTTTTGAGTCTTGAATTTGAGCTCCGAATCTTCATCGAACGATTCCCGGCTCAAGGGTAAGTGTCCCTAACACCTTCATATGTCTCTCGGGAGTGCTAGCTCGCTTGGATTTTGCCACAAAACCCATGATTTTACCTTGTAAAATTCGGCCAACCCATGGCAGTTCACTGCCATGGGCGTGAGGGTGAGAGAGTGAAATGGAGAAGAAGAATTGTGTATTAGGTTGGTGAAGCATTTTCCAAAAATGCCTTTATATATTTTCCAAGAAAAAATACTAAAAACAATTACTAATTGATTAATTAAATCAAACGTAAATGCTTTACACCCACCAAATACTATTCTTCTTCTCCATTTCACTCTCTCACCCTCACGCCATGGCAGTGAACTGCCATGGGTTGGCCGAATTTTACAAGGTAAAATCATGGGTTTTATGGCAAAATCCAAGCGAGCTAGCACTCCCGAGAGACATATGAAGGTGTTAGGGACACTTACCCATGAGCCGGGAATCGTTCGATGAAGATTCGGAGCTCAAATTCAAGACTCAAAACTGAAAACAGTGGGCTGTGAACTGCTGTCTTTGGCGCCACCTTGGAGGATCCAAAATTGGTCTTGTTCGTCTTCAATCGTCTCAACCGATCGATGTGAGTATACCGCAACTCCTTTGATGTGTATTTCACACTTTATCATGCTTGTTTAATGATCTTGGGACCTAGATAATCACCAACAGCATCTCAAATGATGGAGTCATTGTAGGGCATGTTTTGACCCAACTGCTTAATGAGCTCACCCATTACGAGTCCATGCTTGTGTATCCGTGTAAGTCCAATGTAGAGGCAAATGTTGCTGAATCTTCTAAATCTGCAAAGAAGAAGAAGAAAGGCACTGGAAAGGCTAAGGGTAAGCCCATGAAAAAGAAGAACAAGAAAGGCTCCAATGGATACCAAGCCCAAAGGAAAATGTTTCCACTACGACAAGAATGGGCATTGGAAAAGGAACTGTCCTAAATACCTTGTTGAGTTGAAGGAGAAAAAGGAAACATGTAAAAATGATTTACTCGTTATTGAATCTCTATTAGTGGAGGATGATAAATCCGCTTGGATTGTTGATTCTGGGGCTACTAACCATGTTTGTTCTTCTTTACAGCTACTTGATTCATGGAGGGACCTTTCTGAAGGTGTATACACCATGAGGGTCGGGACATGGGATGCCGTTTTAGCAAGAGCAGTGGGAGTTTCTAGTTTAAATTTTATTAATAATAGTTATTTAAATTTGAACAATGTGTTATTCATTCCTGGTTTTCGCAGGAATCTGATTTTTGTTTCTAGACTTATGGATTATGGTTATTCAATTTCTTTTAATAGCGATTTGGTTATTATTGGTAGAAATGGATTAACTATATGCACATGAAACTCAGAAAATAACTTATATGTGTTAAGACCGTTAACACATAGGTCACTGCTCAACACTGAAATGTTTAAGGTTGAAAAACCTAAAACAAAACGGCAAAAGATTTCTCACGATGACACATATCTATGGCATCTTAGACTTGGTCACATCAACCTTGACCGAATAAATAGATTGATAAAGAACGGAGCCTTAAACCAGTTAAAGCTCGGGACTTTACCAGTTTGTGAATCCTGTTTAGAAGGAAAAATGACCAAGAGACCTTTTTACTGGAAAAGGTATAAGAGCCAGTCAACTATTAGAACTAATACATTCGGACGTTTGCGGACCGATGAATGTAAAAGCCCGAGATGGTTATAAATACTTCGTCAAAATCATTGACGATTATTCAAGATATCGGTATGTCTACCTAATGCATCACAAATCAGATACCTTTGAAAAGTTCAAGGAGTATCGTGCTGAGGTTGAGAACCAATTAGGTAAGACCATCAAAACTCTACGATCAGATCGTGGAGAGGAATAACTCGACAGAGATTTCGAGGAATTCTTAGTTGAGCATGGGATAGTATCCCAGCTCACAGCACCTGGAACACCACAACAAAATGGTGTTGCAGAAAGGAGAAATCGAACCCTGCTAGACATGATGAGATCTATGTTTAGTTATAGCTCACTACCTAGTTCATTCTGGGGATATGCACTACAAACCGCAATGTATATCCTTAATGTAGTTCCATCTAAGTCTGTTCCTAAGACTCCCTTAGAGTTGTGGAATGGTCGTAAAACCAGTTTACGACATTTCCACATATGGGGGTGTCCAGCACATGTGCTGAAGAATAAGACTACAAAGTTGGAGCCACGTTCTCAGGTGTGCCTATTTATAGGCTACCCGAAGGAGACTAGGGGTGGATTCTTCTACAGTCATGATGACAAGAAAGTATGTGTATCGACAAATGCTACGTTTCTAGAGGAGGACTATATAAGGGAGTTCATGCCTCGTAGTAAGATATTACTCGAGGAGTTACTTACTGGTTCGACCAGCACGCTATCGTCAATGAAAGTTGACAAATACATAGCATATTCGACATCTTATAGGCAGATGCTACCCAGTCAGAATGATCTACCACCTAGACGTAGTGGGAGAATTGTACGACAACCTGATCGCTACTTAGGGGTTGGAGAGGCACATGTTGTCACCTTCAGCGATGGTATAGATAATCCATTGACCTATAGTAGTGCAATGGATGATTCTGACAAAGAGGAATGGCTCAAAGCCATGAACCTAGAGATGGAGTCCATGTACTCCAACTCGGTCTGGGAACTTGTAGACCAACCTGATGGAGTGAAACCCATCTGTTGCAAGTGGATCTACAAGAGGAAGAGGGGATCAGATGGGAAGGTACAGACCTTCAAAGCTAGACTAGTGGCCAAGGGTTATACCCAAAAAGAGGGAGTTGACTATGGGGAAACTTTCTCACTAGTAGCTATGCTTAAATCCATCCGCACTCTTCTATCCATTGCCGCATATTATGACTATGAAATTTGGCAAATGGATGTCAAGACTGCATTCTTGAATGGCAATCTTGATGAAAGTATCTATATGATACAACCAGAAGGGTTCATCGCCCAAGGTCAAGAGCAAAAAGTTTGCAAACTGCAAAGGTCCATTTATGGACTCAAGCAGACATCTCGATCTTTGAACATAAGATTTGATACAACGATCAAGTCTTATAATTTTGAGCAGAATATTGATGAGCCTTGTGTATACAAGCGCGTCATTAACGGGAAGGTGGCTTTCCTTGTTTTATACGTTGATGATATTTTACTCATTGGGAATGATGTAAGGATATTATCAGACGTAAAAACCTGGCGAGCTGAGCAATTCCAAATGAAAGATTTGGGAGAGGCCAGTTATGTTCTTGGGATCCAGATACTTCGGGATCGTAAGAAATGACTGTTAGCTATGTCTCAAGCATCCTACATCGACAAGATCCTTGTGTGATTTGGGATGAAAAATTCCAAGAACGGTAATCTACCTTATCGGCATGGAATTCATTTGTCGAAGGAACAGTCTCCTAAGACACCTCAGGGTATTGAGGAAATGAGACATATCCCATACGCCTCAGCAGTTGGTAGTCTCATGTATGCCATGTTATGCACGAGATCAGATATCTGCTTTGCAGTGGGAGTAGTCAGTAGGTTTCAATCAAACCCAAGATTGGATCACTAGGTGGATGTGAAACACATTCTCAAGTATCTTTAGAGAACGAGAGATTATATGCTAGTATATTCCAGTGAGGATATGATCCTAAGGGGATATACAGGCTCTGATTTTCAGACGGATGTTGATTCCAGGAAATCCACATCTGGATCAGTATTCACCCTAGATGGTAAGGCTATTATATGGCGGAGCATAAAGCAATCTTGCATTGCCGACTCCACCATGGAGGTTGAATATGTAGCGGCTTGTGAAGCAGCTAAGGAAGCAGTCTAACTCCGTAAATCCTTGGGAGATCTGGAAGTTGTTCCAGATATGGATAAACCACTCACCCTCTATTGCGATAATAGTGGAGCGGTGGCAAACTCCAAATAACCAAGAAGCCACAAGAGGGGAAAGCATATAGAGAGGAAATATCATCTCATCAGAGAGATAGTGCAGAGAGGGGATGTTACCGTCACAAAGATTGCATCCGCAGAGAACCTTGCTGATCCATTTACAAAGACCTTGCCTGCTAAAGTGTTTGAAGGTCACCTAGATGGTCTAGGATTACGTGACATGTCTCATTTGCTCTAGTGCAAGTGGGAGATTATTGGGATGTATGCCCTAGAGCTACATGTGATGTAAACGGTTTCATGTGTTTTGAAATAATAAGATGCATTATTCATTTATCAAAAATTGTTTTTTTAACTTTCGCATATTATATCCTCGTAAATACCGTAGATTACTTATGTACATTCAGACTTAGTGTATGACTGTCATACACCAGAGGATTTAAGTCTGAAGTTAGTAATCTTAAATAGTCCATAGAGAGCAAACAAACGGGGTACTTTGTTTAGGTACGGTCCATTATATATTTGTATGGCGATCTTAATCCAGATCGTCCATGTAGAGACATGAGAATGGAGGCACCTTGTATGATGCGATCATATAGGATTGGACCTAGATAGAAATGACATTCTTATAATATCCGTTAAACAAAGAAAGTCATTTCAATCTACTTGATGGTCATATATGGATTGATCTTAATCCTGAGTGTACTACGAACTCCTGCATGGCAAGCTATGTCATTTGATTTACAAAAGTGAGGTTGGTGTAGCAGTCCCAACCAATAGCTACGTACTTTGGGGGCACATTTTGTTTTGTAGTTGGGAACGTTTTACATAGACATGGAATTCACTCCTTCTTGCGAGAAGCAGATGAGTATCTTTATTAAGGGTTGATTCGGTACTTGAACGATTTGAGTGCTCAGGTCTTTCTACTACGAATAGAAAGATTATGATTCATAATAGTTATAAATAAATCATTCATTAGAGAATCAATGGTACTTAAGGTAAAAATAATTAGAGGGGTATAACGGACATTATGACCCGACCCTAATTATGAGATACTCGTGAAGGATCAATTCGTATGCAATGACTATATTGGTGGACGCCGACTTGGTTCAGCTTAATATTTCATCTACGGCAACGGAAGTGCAACCTCAGGTTTTTAGTGGAATAACCCGGAGTTAATAATTCAGAATATTTAATTAAGAGCATAATTAATATTTCAAGATTATTGGAGCTCAGAACAGTAGGTTCATTTGGTCCCCATGCTAGCTCGATATACTTTAGCGGAGTTACTATAATTGGATGGTCCAATTATATACTCGCAAAGAATAAATATTATTAATATGATTAATAATATTAATTACATCAAACTTGAGACTATACATTAAAAGTTAATGTAAGGTATTAATAATTATATGATAATTATTAAAATTAGTACATTGAATTATATATGATATAATTTAATAAGGTTAAGAATTATTTTGGAAACAAAAATCATCACCATGGTAGATTTCCTTATTGGATAAGCAATAGAATTTATTTGTTTGAGAAACAAAATCAAATCAAAATTACCTACCTTGGCCGAATTCCTTTCTTGTGTAAGGAATATGATTTGTTTGTTTGACAAACAAAATCAAACTAAAATTCCCTAGCCTTTGCCGAATACCCTATGGTGTAAGGAATAGGATTTTTTTGTTTTGGAAACAAAATCAAACAAGGATTCCTTGCCCTGGCCGAAAATCATAGGGATTGTGAGACTAATGGCTGATTTGTTTTATGAAACAAATTACCCAAAGTATAAAAGAAAAATTATATTTTTCTTTTTTTAGATCTAGACATTAGAGAACCCTACCCTCCTTATCTTCTTCATGCTCTCAAGAGTTGAGAAAATTAATTGAAGAACTAGAAAATTATTTCGGTGTGTGATTTAATCTCTAAAACCGTTAGTGATTAATTTGTGTTTCTAGCCCACACTACTCTCCGTTAGTAACGAGATATAGCTCGGAAGACTTTGTGGCATTGGAAATCTCTTCTCCCCTTCACCTATAACTCACGGCAGTGAGGTAGTAAGTTCCCCACTGCCGCGCGTACATCACCAATTTTGGGGCTCGGTTTTGTTTGGTTTTAATTCGGGTTTTGGGAAACACTTTGGGGTAAATTAAGAGCTGAGTTAGGATTAATTTTTAAGTGAGAAATCAGACCTAAATACATACAACAGTTCACGCATATTGTGGGCTGTTTTGAGTGCAGTTCGCTCGTGTAACGGGTGAAAAACAGTATGCTATTTCCCTGCAGTTCAGGGGGCTATTCTGAGACTATTTCGGGGGCATTCCGGGGCTAAAATCTTGTGTAAAACAGAAGTAAAATTTCAGTATACCCACTGGTATCATTCGGCCAAAGGAAGTGCAAAGCAGAAAAAATTTTCAAGTTCGATCTGTGGGCCTAATCGCTTCCGCTACGCGAGGGAAAACGTTCCCTATACTTCTTACTGAGATAGTAGACTGCATGCTCTACTCCTGTCTCATCTGCCTGTACCATCATTGCCCCAAGTGCTTCTGATTCTATGGCCAAATACAATATAAAGGGTCTGCCCGGTCTCGGAGGTTTCAATGCAGAATTCTTGACCAAATATTCTCTGATCTTGTCGAAGACTGCTTGACATTGCTCAGTCTATTTTACTGGCTGATCTTTTCTCAATAATTTGAAGATAGGCTCACATACTGATGTCAACTTAGCGATAAACCGGCTGATATACTGAATTTTCCCGGGGAATGCTCTGACTTCCTTCTCAGTCTTCGGTGCTGGCATCTCTGTGATTGCTTTGATCTTCTCAGAGTCCACCTCTATTCCTCTCATTCCCATTGTATATCCCAGCAGTTTTCCTGATGTTACCCTAAACACACATTTCTTGGGATTCAGTCGCAAGTTGTACTTGTCAACCCTCTGAAGGAATTTCTCCAGTGCTTCTACGTGCCCAATTCTTGTCTCTGATTTCACCATCATATCATCCACATATACTTTAATCTCTTTGTGTATCAAGTCATGGAATAGTGTAGTGGCCATCCATTGATAAGTAGCTCCCGCATTCTTGAGCCCAAATAGCATTACCTTGTAACAGTAAGTGCCCCACTCAGTGACAAAGGCAGTCTTGTGTTTGTCTTCTTCAGCCATGAGAACCTGATTGTATTCTGAAAACCCGTCTGCAAAGGAATACATAGCAGATAAAGCCGCACTATCAACCATTACGTCTATATGCGATAGAGGAAAATCATCTTTCGGGCAAGCCTTGTTAAGATCTCTATAATCCATACACATTCTGACCTTCCCGTCTTTCTTCGGCACCGGCACAATATTTTCCAACTACCCAGGATACTTAACTACTTCCAGGAACCCCGTATCTATCTGTTTCTTAACTTCCTCTCTGACTTTCTCGGCCCACTCAGGCCTCATCCGTCAAAGTTTTGTTTCACTGGCCTCATGTTCGGATAAGTTGGTATTGTATGCTGGGCTATGCTTCTGTCTACTCCAGGCATGTCCTCATAGGACCAAGCAAACACTTGGGCATATCTGACCAATACTTCTTCTAGTTTCCCCTGCTCTTCAGCGGTAACCTCACTTGCAATCAGAATTTCCTTAGGACTCTCAGGGGTGCCAAGGTTAAATATATTCGTTTTGGTGGAGCTGATATCAAATATACTCGAGTCATGCAAATTAAAAGGAAGATACTCAGGCAAGTAAGCAAAATGATTGTCTTTATTACTAGCAAATGCGGGAGTACACTCAAATAAATAAGGAAGATAAATGTCTTCATCTACAGACACTTCATCCTCCGTTCTCACCCTCCTCAAGAGTCAGGCTATCCAACTTTAGCAGTTCCTCTTCCCAATTCTCTTCTTTCTTCTTCACAACTTCTTCCATTAGCGGTTTCTCACTCAGCATATATTGGAAGATCTCAAATTCGGGTACCATAATCCCGTTAACTTCTACTTGTTCTGGCTCTCCTGGGTACCACGAAGCCTTTACAAAGCAATCCATCAACTTCAGCCCTTTCTTTTGAACCTTCGGTTTTTCCACGTCAGACTTATATCCCAAACCCCTCCGAGTAGTCTGTCCTCTAAAATCTGGCAATTTTGAACCTTCAACTAGTTCGAACTTCATTTTTTTCCATGATCCTAGCCACCTTAAGATCCACCCATTCCTTAAAAGTTACCAACACTTGGAACCTCGTGAAAGGTTGTATTTCCAAAGCGGCCACAGTATTGTCAACCTCAACTCGGATGGTGACAATCTCTCCTCTATACGGGAACTTAATCATCTGATGTAGAGTGGAGGGCACGCCCCCTAGCTTATGAAACCACGGCCTTCCCAATAACAAAGCAAAAGTGGCCGGGATGTCCAGCACTGTAAACTCAACTTCATCTTCAATTGGGCCCACTTTGACCATTGCCGTAAAAGTACCCTCAACTCTTCGCTTACTATCATCATAAGCCTTGATAGTCATACTGGAGGGATCCAAATCCGTTGCCTTCATACCCAGCCTTGCCAGAATCTTCAATGGGCATACATTGATGGATGAGTCGTCATCCACCATAACACAAGATGTCCTCTTGCCCCTCACTTCAGCTCTGATGAATGCGGCTTGTTGTGATTTCTTCCCTCTGTCGGGAGTTCTTCCTCAGAAAAAGTGATTGCCTACAAAACTTCCTACTGTACTGATCCTACAAACATTGCCGGATTAGCATCCTCTGGCACTACTATCCATTCAAAGCCACAACATGCATCCACAAATGACTCTCATGCAAAAAAATAAATAAAACAATTAAAATATGAATGAAAATAAATACGAAAAGCGCCATCAGGTCTAACCTTTTATGTCGACTCTCGGACGTGCGTTACACGGTGGTCGGAAGGGCTAAAACTCTGCAACTCTTTCGGTTTACTGATTTTCTATTTTCCTTCGTCGCTTTACTGTTTTGGGTCGCTGTTTCTTCTGTTTTACTGCTGTTTTACTGCCGTTTTATGCGGTTATTTAAAGGGTTTAAAGTGCAGTTTTTGGTTCACAGTTTTGCGGTTTCAGGCTAGTATTTTTTACGATTTTGGGGCTGTTGTTTGCGGTTTAAAGGTGCAGTTTTTTATCACTATTTTCACGATTTTTGAGCTGCTTTTTTATGGTGATTTTCTGTGGTTATAATGCAGTTTTAGGGGGTTATTTTGGTGATGTTTTAACGTGGACTATGAGGCTATTTTGGTGATGTTTTAGCATGGAATGTGGGGTTGTTTTTGGAGGTGTTTTTAGCGCTGTATGTGAGGGTTTTGGCTGTAGTAGAGAGAGGAGGAGAAGAGAAATTTTTTTGTTTTTGTTCTTGTGTTATGCGTGAATGCTAGGGGGTGAAGGGTTGGATTTGTGTTTCTTTTATAGACAAAGGCTAGGGTTAATCTTGTTTGAAAAGGAATAAGATTTGTGTATTTAAAAAGATGCCATTTAATTAGTATTTTATGAGGAAAACATATATTTAATTGGGGACAAGATTTGTTTAAATTAGGAATATAATATAATATATTTGATTTATTTTAATTTGGTATATGATTTTTTTAGATTTGTTTTAATTTCACATGTGTTAAATATGTGTTTTATTATTTGGATGTGTTTTAAATGGGCTTGGGCGTGTGGGCTTAGCTTTAGGCGTGTGGTTGGCTTTTGGTGGTGGGTTTGGTGTGTTCCAAGGGTTTTGGGCCAAAGTTAAGTGGTTTACGGGGGGTTTTTGGCTAAAGGTGCTATAAAAAAAAGAAATCCAACAAGCGAACCCGAGACTAAACAAGCGAATAAAATCCAATGAAATATCAATTCTTAACTTTTTCCCTTTCGACGATCATTTCCCGCGACTTAAAAGGTAGTGCCTCCAAATGAGACTCATCATCGGGACTTTCATGCAAAAATACAGTGCCTACAACCGTGCCTACCCAATTCTCCAGAAATATTCTTTAAGGAATATATAATTCTTTTCCAGGCGTAGTATACATAGCATTGCGTATTGTGCTCCAGTATCGGATGTCACATGCAAGGTCTGGGGCTAGAGTAGTGTCTCCAATGTATAAAATATATATCGGATCATAAGCAAGTAGTCTATTTAATCGGATAATCATGACATTGTCACATTATCCCAATGGTTGCAGCACATAAGAGTACCAGTTCTGAATCAATGCGTGATCATCATCTCCATATGACTGAAGTGATACTTCCATCTTGACATCACATCCAATACTCTATGATTCTCAATAAACCCAGAAGAGGCATACACAGAACCTGTTAAAGTCTCAGACGACCAAAACTAAAGTGTATTGATTGCAGCAAGTATTAGCGATGCAAGTCTCAGGTTAAGACCAAATAGACCTACCCTGAATCGGATTCCCATAGACACATTGTCATACTACCAATGTGATTCCGAGGGGTCTATCCAGAACGAAGTCGTTCCCGTACCATCGGTAAACACAACCTCATATCACTCTTACATAAGTATCCAATACTTAAATATACGAGAACTATGTCATTTTGCTCCCACAACGCGCACAAGTGCAATACTAGTCTATTCCGCATTATCGATGTCCAGTCTCGATAATACTACGACTAGGGATATTTAATGATTAAACTTTAGTGGATTGATAATGTCTCATATCTTATATTCCGGAACTAATCATAAAGACTTTTATTTTTTATATATTCAAGTAATCTAATTAGAAATGATAAAAGAGCAATTTCCTTTGTCACATAGTTTATTTGTACAACAAGATCATGTTCAGTACAAATAGTGATGCTATGGGTCATAATTGTCCAACAATCTCCTACTTGGCGTATAGCCAATCACTCAAGTGTATTACACCTGAACTATTTACAGGTCGCTCAAAATTCTGCTGAGAAACAGATTTAGTCAGTGGATTTGCAAGGTTATCATCTAATGCGATCTTTTCGATCATCACATTGCCACGATGTGTGATCTGACGAATCAGATGAAATAGTCGAAGTATATACTTGGATCGTTGATGAGACCCTGATTCTTTAGCCTGTACTATAGCCTAGCTTAGCTGCTAACAGAACTATACCTAATCCAATAAGGAATTTTAATAGATCTAATTCTTCTTTTACTGCCTCAGCTGCAGCAATGTTCCACTTTTATTATTTATTCAGCAACAGTATCTTGCTTAGAAGATTCCAGCTCACTGTTCCGTTATTCAAACTATATAGTACCCTTATTGCGACTTAAAGTCGTCTTTTTCGGTTTGGAAACTTGCAACGGTGAACCTAGTTACTTCAAGTTCTCCTTCTCCATAACTTAAGAAAGCATCCTTAGTTCGTTTAAGATACTTAAGGATGTTCTTAATATCAATCCACTGACTATCACATGTATTAGCCTTATAGCATCTATATATGCTCAAGAATATGAGACATCAGGTCATATACATTTCAAAATGTACGAACAGTGAGAGAGTGTCAGCAACTTTCTAGATCTATCACAGTAGATCTTTATTCCCAGAATGAAGTCTGCTTCTCCCAGGTATTCCATGGAGAATTTAATGAAAGCCAAGCTCTCACCGATTATATTATGGGAATGTTATTTCCAAGAAATAATATATCTTCTTTATATAGGACAATCATTGTCAATGCGCTCCCACTAACCTTCTTATATATACAAGAATCATCTTCATTTTGAATTAGATCATATACCATTATGATTACATCAAAATGCTGGTTCTAAGAACAAAATGCTTGCTTTAATCCATAAATAGATTGATTTATCTTACAAACCTTGTTTGCATCTTTTGGCATGATAAAACCGTCAGGATGTTATAAACATCCTCCGAAAGGTTTTCGTTAAGGAAAGTGATTTTGGCGTTCAGCTGCCATATTTCATAAATGAAATATGCAACATTAACAAGCATTATCCAAATGGATTTAATCATGGCAACAAGTGAAAAAGTTCTGTCGTAGTCGACACTATGTAGTTGATGATACCCTTTCTGTACAAGCCTAGCTATGTATATTTATATGTTGCCATCCATGTATGTCTTCCTTGAAGACTCATATAGTACCAATAAGCACAATGCCTTTTGGTACATCAACTAGTGTCCAAACTTGTTTATATACATGGAATCCATTTCGGACTTCATGGAATTTTGCCATAAGAGGGAGTCGATACCTTGTATCACTTCCTCATACATAGCTGGTTCGTCTTCCTCAATAAGATTGGCATCTTCATGAGGTGAGATCAGAAACCCATACCTCTTAGGTTGTTTGCTGACTTTCTTCGACCTATGCGATTCTTGTGTATTCGAAGATTATTAGTACAGTTTAATCCTTGATTAACTGTTGGTGTTCCGTGAGGATTCAGTGCCTGGAACAGTATTACTCCGATTTTCATCGAGTTTTACTTTCTTCCACTTATCACTGTATTTAGGTATTCCTCTTAGGAAATACCGCATGGAGAGAAATAATTACATTGTTCTCTTGTGAGTTATGTAAGTACTATACTTTGGTTTCTGTAGAACAACCAACAAATTAGGCACTTATCTGATTTGGGTTCTAGTTTGGTATCATCCAAACATTCAATTATATGCCCAGCATTCCCAAATGCTCAAGAATGAGAAACCGGTTTCTTCACTCTTCATATCTAATATGAAGTCTGTCTAACAGATTTTCATGGAACCTTATTCAAAATAAGTATTGCACTGTTTAATGCGTATCCTTAGAAGGAAATTGGTAGCTCAGAGCGACTCATCATCAACTTTACTATGTCCAATAAAGTTCAGTTTCTCTGTTCGGACACACCGTCAAATTGAGGTGTCTCGGGAGGAGTCCCCTGTGAAAGAATACCATACTCTTTCAGGTAATCGAGAAACTTATTGCTTAAGTATTTTCCACTTTGGTCTGACCGTAATATTTTTAATACTTTTACCAGTCTATTTTCTTACTTCGTGTCGAACTATTTGAATTACTCGAAAGTTTCTAACTTGTGTTTCATTAGATACACATAACCGTAACATGATGACACATCCGTAAAGGTTACGAAGTATTCATATCCACCTCCAGCCTAGCTAAACATGGGCCCACATATGTCACTATGAACGAGGGCTAACAGATCAATGGCATTTGCACTTTTACCAAGTAAAAGGTATTTTAGGCACTTTGCCTAATAAACTAGATTCGTAGACATCATTTGAATTAAAATCAAATCTGTCCTAGTATCCACTCTTCGAGAATGTGGATATACGAGTCTTGTTAATACGTCCCAGACAACAATGTCACAAATAAGTCTCATCTGATTAATTCAGTTTGAGCTATTTATTTGTCATGTTATATGTTTGAGATTTATTTATATTCAAAATATAAATACTGTTATTCACATCTAACGTGTTTATCTCAATATCATCTTCATAACCAACACACTTAGTGTTCTAGAATATAAAGGTATACCCACAACGGGTTAAACTAGATATAGAGATAATGTTTCTAGTCAAACTAGGTACATTATAACAGTCTCCTAATTCAAGTACATACCCAAAGGCCGTTCCAAAAATTAGGTTCCCACAGTCAAAACAGCGACTCTCGTCCCATTTCTGATTCGCAGGTCAATCTCACCTGAAGTCAGTATCCTACTAATCTATAGATCCTGCACATCAGTACATATATTTATGTACCACACCTAATATCAAAAATCCAATTTTGAAATCAGTAGTGAACATGTTTATAATAAACATCCTTGAAGTCGGAGCCTTATCCCTAGTCGTAGTATTATCGAGATTGGACATCGATAATGCGGAATAGACTAGTATTGCACTTGTGCGAGTTGTGAGGGCATAACGACATAGTTCTCATATATTTAAGTATAGGATACTTATGCAAGTGCGATAGGAGGTTGTGTTTTACCGATGGTACGGAAAACAGCATCGCTCTGGATAGACCCCGTGGAATCCCATTGGTAGTATGTATATGTGTCTATGGGAGTCCACATCAGGGTAGGTGTATTTGGTCTCAACCTGAGACTCGCATCGCTAATGCTTGCGACAATCGGTAAACTTTGGTTTTGGTCGTCCAGGGCTTTAACAGGTTCTGTGTACGCCTCTTCTGGGTTTATTGAGAATCGTAGTGCATTGGATGTGATGTCAAGATGGAAGTATCACTTCAGACATATGGAGATGATGATCACGCAGGGATTCAGAACTGGTTCTCTATAGTGTTGCAACCATCAGGATAATATGACAAGGTCATGATTATCCGATTCAAATAGACTAGTTGCTTGATATCCGATATGTGCTTCGTACGGGGCAGACACTATTCCAGCCCCAGGCCTTGCACGTGACATCTGATATGGATCGCGATACGCAATACTACGGTATACTACGCCTAATATAGATCTTATATTCCAGTAAGAATATTTCTGGAGAATTGGGTAGGCATGGCGCTTTGCTAGAAGCCAACCTTGTCTCGTAAATCGGTAAATAAAACGTAGTACAAGGTACGTACGTGTTCGTATAGTTCCGACGACCGTATTTACTGCCAGTATATCCGGAGATCTCTTAGTCACTTCCTGAAGATTCACCGATGACGTTTGATTCGAACTTAATCTGGGATTAAAAACGGAGAGAACTTTATCTAGGATAAAGTACTATCTGAGGAGAGAGAAAGATTAATTTGGAATTAATCGATAGAATAATATATTCGATATATTAAACGAAAATGGATTTCGATATGGAATAAAAATTAGATTTTAATTCAGGCACTCGAATTAATTTAGAATTAATTCACGAGCGATGTGAATAGTAAATTGGATTTATTTACGAGGCATCGGAAAATTCGTTAATTTAGAATTATCAAAACCGAGCCCGGAATGTGTTTGCGAGGCTACTCCGATTTTGAATCGCATGCGGCCGCAAGTCACATCGCAAATCACTTCGCTAGTCACATCACTTGTCATTGATGTGTGATGGTTGTCTAGTCACTTTTTGAATAGTGACAAGTAGTCACTATTCATGATGGAGGTAGTTGAGTGCCATACATGAGATTTTGGAGGGAAAAGTGTGTGTTGACTTTTTTGGAAGGCATACCCACTTTTATTAGGCTTTTTTGGTATAAGAAAAAGAGAGATAACAAAATCAAAACTCTCTCCTCCATCTTCTCTCCTCTTGGCCGAAACTTGAAGAACATAACCTAGGTTTTATTTTTCAATTTTCAAAGACAAACCTTGCTAGCACACTTTGGTGGATCAAACAAAGGTGATAGGGAATAGATTGAAGAGCTTGGATCTCATTCTTGGAGCTGGGAGCTTGGAGTTTTCTTCATCAAATCTTTCTCTTGGCCGAATTCAAAGGAGCATAAAGGAAGGATTTTTCTTGGTGCTTTCATCACATCCGATCGTTGTTAGTGTGATTCCGCCACTCTTTCAATTTATTCATTCTTGTTTCATGCTTTGTGATGATCTTGGGACATGTTTAAGAAACATTAGAAACCAACAATGGTATCAGAGCCTTATTAAAGCATGAAATATATTAGGGGAAATTTGGGGAAAATTGATTGAAGCATGATTTGATGAAATGGTTTGATTAAATATGCTTAAATGTATGTTACTTGATGTTATACATTATCAATTTCATGAAAAATAAATTGGATTAATTTTCCCCCCCAAATATGGCTTGGCCGAATCTTACCCCTTGCATTGGACTTGGTATTTTGTTGTTTGTAAGATCATTGGATGACTTTAAACGGATATAAAATGACGATTTGTAATTCGATTGGATTGAAAACGAAATCGGTAAAATTTCACTACCTTGGCCGAATGCAAATAGGCATGTTGGGGACTTGATTTTTTGATTAAATAATGTTGGACATGTATTTAACATAAAAGTATGATTAATGGATTAATTTGATGTTTTGGAAATATTGATTTAAATGATTAATCATAACATTACATAATGGGCTTGGTTGGGGCAAGTAGGTTTAGGCCAATTGGATTGGATCCAAATTGGGCCTAAATCACACCATTAAGTCCAAATGTAATAAATGGGTTTTTTGTTTAATTGGGCCTTATGGGCTTGATATTGATTTTATGGAAAATGAGGGTGATTCCTTATTGGGCTTGGTAATTGGGTTGGACTCACATTGACCAAAGCTGCCTAATGAAATCAATTGAAAGCCCATCGGACTTTAATTAAACGGACATTAGATGTTAGTTGGGATTTGAGACCCGATTTGATTAGATTTGGAATCTAAGTCATTAAAGTGCATTCAAAGTGTAAATTAATAGTGTTTAATAGAATTAAATTGAATACGACTTAAATGGATTTAACGAGTAGTTCGATATAATTCTGAATTCGTACTTTACGTACTTATTCTCAAACGAGTTGGACTCGTGCAAAATCAAACTGTTGATTGAACATTGGATGATCACATTAATAAAGACTAATTAATTGGATTAGATTGGTTGTATAACATGCCTTGAATGATATATGTGGATGTGTGAATGAATAGTGTATATCAGATGGATATTAGAAGGGAAAGGGTAATTTTAGAAATTATTGTAAATTTGGAATTTATAAATTGGACCTGCGTGTCCAGCCTTGTCTCTTATTATCTCTTTGTATTCTCTCTCACCTAATTCCCCTCATTGCAATGAGGTTTCTATTATATGTAGTTAATTGGGTAGAAGTAGAATAGTGCTAGCCGGGGGGAGAGAAAGAGGAGTGATTTGTTCTAGGAACAATTTGTTTATATATCCATCCGCATATCGCTATTATTTACTTTTCGCGCCTTATGATGTTTTAGAAGCATGCTTAAGGGTGTATGATGAGACCTTAACAAAGATAATAAATTGGTTACCAATTTACGCGAAAAACCCTCAAATAAATATTAAGCGATTTTTTCCTTCCGTTGAGTGATTCTTACTCAAGATCCAAAATTGGCATTGGTTTGTTGGCCAAAGTCAAGGCCTTTGTCAATTGCGGATGTGTTTGAATCATGAGAGTTTTGTACTATATCGGTGTCTTGTCCAAGTTGTGATTTGTTGGCCAAAGTCAAGATCACTTCTTGTCCAACGACATTGATCACGAAACTTTCCATGTCAACGGGTCCCGCTTAACTGGAATCATTAAGCTTGTTGTGCCAAAGCCAAGGCTTAGTTGATTCAGAGGAAAAGGTTAGGAAATACATTGGATGTATTGGCATATGTATTGTATATATGTTTCGGACTAGGACGTTCACCTACCGGATCTAGGAGTTGGATTAGATCTTGATCTTCGAGATCTACCTAGTTAAATATCATACAGCTTGTTGGCCAAAGTCAAGGTTGTGCATTATTTAACGGGATCCTAGCCCACTAGGAAACTGGGTTTCCCGAGTACTCACAGAGGGTTAGAGGCTCGCCGAAAAATAGTGGGAGGCTAGTATTGAATCTGCAATTTCATTCAGATACTTAGCATTACGCGCTTTCAAATTATTTCATCAAAATTTATATCATTAGTTGGACTAATATAATGTTATTTTTCTATGTAACAGTTAGACTGTACCCAATTATCGTTGACTAGATAGTTAGACTATCGTAGGCAAGATGACTGGCAAAGGAAATGTCTACGACATAATCATGGGAGAGAATGTCTTTAAGGGCCCAAACTTTGCAGACTGGGAGATGAACCTAAGGATAGTCATTGGGGCTGAGAGGTTGCTGTATACCATAAATACACCTCTTGGGCCTAAGCCCACCCCTGATCAGACACTTGAGCTGGAGCTTTGGAAGACTCACAGCGATGATTATGACACTGCTCAGTCCATTATGCTCGCTTCAATGACTCAGCATTTCCGCCGCCAAAATAAGGACTTGGATCCTTATACCATGATGGCGAGATTGCAAGATCTGCATCGCTCTAACAAGAGGATACAGAGGTATGAGTTAGTAACGAAGCTCTTTCGCTCTCACATGTCAGAAGGCATGTCTGTTGAGTCCCATGTGGCGCAGATGATTGCTGACATCGATGAGTTAGCTAATATGGGGATAGTCTTTGAGGCAGAGATTACTGTAGACATGGTCTTGCAATCTCTCCCCGATTCCTGGAGACAGTTCATCATAAACTACAATTTGATGAACACTGACGACACTCTTGGAGAGTTATTGTCTACTCTCAAGGAAGTAGAGAAGGAGCTTCTTAAAGGAAACAAGCGTGAGGCGCACTTCGCTTCGACATCTCAGAAACCGAGGGCTGGGCCCAAGGCAACTGGAGGTGTGAAGAAGAAGAAGCATAAGGGCAAGGGCAAGGCCAAAGCGTCAAAGGCTTCTGAGAAGCCAAAGGACAAATCACAAGATGTTTGCCTACACTGCGGCAAGCGGGGTCACTGGAAGCGTGACTGCCGCGAGTACAAGGCACTCCAGAAGGAGACAAAGGCGGGCAAGGCACCGGCCTCAGGTATGTTTGTTATTGAAATAAACATGACTACTTCTAGTCTTAAAAATTGGATTTTTGATTCTGGTTGTGGCACTCATATATGTACTGATGTGCAGGATCTGTGGACTAGCAGGAAACTGGCTTCAGGAGAGATTGATCTGCGTGTTGGAAACGGGACACCTGTTGCTGTTGTGTTTTGGCCGTGGGAACTTTTGTTTTGGAACTGCCCTCGGGGCATGTACTTGAACTTAATGACAGTTATTATGTACCTAGTTTGACTAGGAATATTATTTTTGTATCCATGTTAACCCAATGTGGGTATACTTTTGTATTTAGAAACACTGGGTGTTATTTATATAAAAATGATGTAGAAATTTGCACAGCTGTTGCAAATAATGGTCTTTATATTTTGAATATAAATCTATCTCCAACATATAATATAACAAACAAAAGGCTCAAAATGAGTAACAAAGATGAAACCTATATGTGGCATTGTCGTCTGGGACATATAAACAAGACTCGCATATCCACACTTTCGAAGAGTGGGTACTTGGACGGATTTGATCCAAATTCATATGACGTCTGCGAATCTTGCTTATTAGGCAAAATGTCTAAATCACCTTTTAGCGGTAAAGGTGAACGCGCCACCGAACTGTTAGCCCTCGTTCATAGTGACGTATGTGGGCCCATGTCTAGCCAGGCTAGAGGTGGATATGAATACTTCGTAACCTTTACGGATGATGCATCGCGTTATGGTTATGTCTATCTTATGAGACACAAGTCAGAAACTTTTGAGAAATTCAAAGAGTTTCGACACGAAGTTGAAAAACAGACAGGCAAAAGTATTAAGACATTACGGTCGGACCGTGGTGGCGAATACTTGAGCAATGAGTTTCTAGATTACCTGAAAGAATATGGTATTCTTTCACAGTGGACTCCTCCTGGAACACCGCAATTAAACGGTGTCTCTGAATGGAGAAATCGTACTTTGTTGGACATGGTAAGGTCTATGATGAGTCGCACTGAGCTACCTATTTCCTTTTGGGGATATGCATTAAACAGTGCAATTCTTATTTTGAATAAGGTTCCGTCAAAGTCTGTTCAACAGACACCATATGAGATATGGACAGGAAAGAAACCGGGTTTCTCATTCCTGAAGATTTGGGGATGCTGGGCATACGTCAAACGTTTGGAAGGTACCAAACTTGAACCCAAATCGGATAAATGCCTATTTGTAGGATATCCTAGGGAAACCAAAGGATATTACTTCTATCACCCACGAGAGAACAAAGTATTTGTTGCTCTACATGCGGTTTTCCTTGAGAAGGAATTCCTAAATGCAGTGATAAGTGGGAGGAAAGTAGAACTCGATGAAAATCGGAGTGATACTGTTCCAGGCATAGAATCCTCAACGGAACAAGAACAGTCCATCAGAGATGAGACTGTACCACAATCTTCTATTACACAAGGACCGCGTAGGTCGGAGAGAGTCAGAAACCACCTGAGAGGTATGGTTTCTGATCTCGCCTCATATAGATGTTAATCTCATTGAGGAAGACAAGCCGGCTACGTATGAGGAAGCGATACAAGATATCGATTCCGCTTTATGGCAAGAGGCCATGAAGTCCGAAATGGATTCCATGTACACCAACCAAGTTTGGACACTGGTTGATGCACCCGAAGGCGTAAAGCCTATTGGATGCAAATGGATCTTCAAGAAGAAGATCGACATGGAAGACAACGTACAAACGTACAAAGCTAGGCTTGTAGCGAAGGGTATCGTCAACAACATGGTGTCGATTACGACGAAACTTTCTCACCCGTTGCCATGATTAAATCCATTCGGATAATGCTTGCTATCGCTGCATATTTCGATTACGAGATATGGCAGATGGACGTTAAAACAGCCTTCCTTAACGGAAACCTTTTGGAGGATGTTTATATGCACAGCCTGACGGTTTTATTGTGCCTAGACTTGAAAACAAGGTTTGTAAGTTAAATCGGTCCATTTATGGACTGAAGCAAGCATCCCGGTCATGGAACCAACGTTTTGATGAGATCATAAACGAATATGATTTCATTCAAAACGAAGATGAACCTTGTGTATATAAGAAGATTAGTGGGAGAGCACTGACTTTTATTGTCTTTTATGTTGATGACTAATAGGCAATGACATTCCCATGTTAACGTCGGTGAAAGCTTGGCTTTCATTGAAATTCTCCATGAAAGATCTGAGAGAAGCAGCCTTTATTCTGGGAATAAAGATCTACCGGGATAGATCTAGAAAGCTGCTTGGACTTTCCCAGAGCACGTACATTGACAAAGTGTTGGAGAGATTCAACATGGATCAGTCCAAAAGGGGACTGTTGCCAGTGTCACATGGTGTCTATCTATCTAAGGACATGTGTCCTAAAACTCAAGATGAGAGAGACAACATGAGTCGGATACCGTTCACCTCGGAAGTCGGATCGATCATGTATGCCATGATATGTACATGACCTGATGTCTCATATGCTTTGAGCATGTGTAGTCGTTATCAGGCCGATCCAGGTGAAGGTCACTGGATTGCGGTTAAGAATATCCTAAAGTATCTTAGACGAACTAAGGATGTTTTCTTAATCTATGGAGATGGAGAGCTTGAGGTAACTGGGTATACTGATGCAAGTTTCCAAACCGACAAAGATGACTATAAGTCTCAATCAGGGTACATTTTTTGTTTGAATAACGGAGCAGTGAGCTGGAAATCTTCTAAGCAAGATACTGTTGCCGATTCAACAACAGAAGCGGAGTACATTGCTGCAGCAGAAGAAGCAAATGAAGCAGTTTGGATCCGAAAATTCCTAATTAGATTAGGAGTATTTCCGTTAGCAGCTGAGCCTGTTCCATTGTATTGTGACAATAACGGGGCTATAGCGCAGGCTAAGGAACCACGGTCTCATCAACGATCCAAACATGTTCTTCGACATTTTCATCTGATTCGTGAGATTATACATCGTGGCGATGTGAAGGTCGAGAAGGTCGGTTTAGATGACAACATGGTAGATCAGCTGACGAAAGCTATTCCTCAACATAAGTTTGAAAGACATGAACATAGTTCAGTTATTAGATGCTTGAGTGACTGGCTATAGGGCCAAGTGGGAGATTGTTGGACAGTTATGACCCATAGCGTCACTGTTTGTAAAAAGCATTGTGTTTTTGTACAAAATTAACTGTGTATTAATGAAATTGCCTTTTACCGTTTTGTAAATTTATTTACTTTAATATAAATTGTAGAAGTCCATATGATTAGTATCGGATTGAGATGATATGAGACAGTATCAATCCATAAAGGTTTAATCATTAAATATCCCTAGTCGTAGTATTATCGAGATTGGACATCGATAATGCGGAATAGACTAGTATTGCACTTGTGCGAGTTGTGGGGGCATAACGGCATAGTTCTCATATATTTAAGTATAGGATACTTATGCAAGTGCGATAGAAGGTTGTGTTTTACCGATGGTACGGAAAAGCATCGCATCGCTCTGGATAGACCCCGTGGAATCCCATTGGTAGTATGTATATGTGTCTATGGGAGTCCATATCAGGGTAGGTGTATTTAGTCTTAACTTGAGACTCGCATCACTAATGCTTGCGACAATCGGTAAATTTTAGTTTTGGTCGTCCAGGGCTTTAACAGGTTCTGTGTACGCCTCTTCTGGGTTTATTGAGAATCGTAGTGCATTGGATGTGATGTCAAGATGGAAGTATCACTTCAGACATATGGAGATGATGATCACGTAGGGATTCAGAACTGGTTCTCTATAGTGTTGCAACCATCGGGATAATATGACAAGGTCATGATTATCATATTCAAAGAGACTAGTTGCTTGATATCCGATATGTGCTTCGGGGCAGACACTATTCCAGCCTCAGGCCTTGCACGTGACATCTGATACTGGATCGCGATACGTAATACTACGGTATACTACGCCTGATATAGATCTTATATTCCAGTAAGAATGTTTCTGGAGAATTGGGTAGGCATGGCGCTTTGCTAGAAGCCAACCTTGTCTCGTAAATCGGTAAAATATAGTACAAGGTACGTACGTGTTCGGATAGTCCGACGACCATATTTACTGCCAACATATCCGGAGATCTCTTGGGTCACTTCCCGAAGATTCAACGATGACGTTTGATTCGAACTTAATCTGGGATTAAAAATGGAGAAACTTTATCTAGGATAAAGTACTATCTGAGGAGAGAGAAAGATTATTTGGAATTAATCGATAGAATAATATATTCGATATATTAAACGAAATTGGATTTCGATACGGAATTAAAATTAGATTTTAATTCGGGCACTCGAATTAATTTATAATTAATTCACGAGCGACGTGAATAGTAAATTAGATTTATTTACGAGGCATCGAAAAATTCGTTAATTTAGAATTATCGAAACCGAGCCCGGAATGTGTTTACGAGGCTACTCCGATTTTAAATCGCGTGCTACTCCTATTACACTTGCATGAGTATCCAATACCCAAATATATGAGAACTATACTGTTGTGCCCTCGCAACGCGCACAAGTGCAATACTTGTCTTTTACGTATTTATCGATGTCCAATCTCGATAATACTCTGACTATGGATATTTAATGATTTATCCTTCGTTGATTGATACTGTCTCATATCATTCTCAGTCAAGGAACAAATCATAAGGACCTCTCATCATTTATATATCTTGGTGATCTAATCACAAATGATAAAAGTGCAATCTCCTTTGTCACATAGTTAATTTGTACAACAACACCATGATCTGTACAAATAGTGACGCTATGGGTCATAATTATCCAACAATCTCCCACTTGGCCTATAGCCAGTCACTCAAGTGCTTGACACCCGATCTATGTAAGGTTGGCTCAAATTGCTAAGGAAATGCTTTCGTCTGTGGATTTGCATGATTATCATTTGATGCCATTTATTCGATCATCACATCGCCACGATGTATGATCCGAACGAATCAAATGAATATCGAAGTATGTATCTGGATCATTGATGAGACCATTAATTCTTTAGCCTTTGCTGACGCCTAGCTCAGCTGCTAACGGAACTATATCTAATCTAATTAGATATGTTATTGACCCATATGGCTTCTATTACTTCCTCAGCAGTAGCAATTACCCGTATTTGTTGCACTTTTTGATTATTCAAACTGTATAGTACCGTTTGTGACTTTTAGTCGTTATATCAGTTTAGGAAACTTACAGTAGGGATCCCAGTCACTTCAAGTTCTCCTTCTCCACAGATTAAGACAGCATCCTTAGATCTCTAAGATACTAACGGATGTTCTTAACATCAATCCAGTGACTATCACTTAGATTGGTCTGTTTATGAATCCATATGCTCAAAGCGTATGAGACATCAGGTCATGTATATTTTTCAATGTACAAGTTTCTCGGAGAGTTTTCTCGAAAGACAAGCTTTCACCGATTGTTTTATGGGAATATCATTTCCAAGAAATGACATACTATCATCATTTATAGGACAGCCACTGTCAGTGCACTCCCACTAACCTCTTACATACACAAGAATCATTTCATTTTGAATTAAATCATACACCATTATGATTACATCAAAACGTTAATTCCACGAACCTAATGCTTGCTTCAATCCAATCATGGATCGATTAACCTGCAAACCTTGTTTGTTAGTTTTGGTACGACAAAACCGTCAGGATGTTGAAAACATCTTCCAAAAGGTTTCCTTTTCAGGAAAGCGATTTTCCCGTTCAGTTGACATATTTCATAAATGAAACATGCAGCATCAGCAAACATTATCCAAATGGATTTACCGTGGCAATAGTTAAAAGGTTGAATCATAATCAACACAATGTTGATAACGATACCTTTCCGTTAAAAGCCTAGCTTTATACGTTGGTATGTTGCCATCCATGTATGTCTTCCTTGAAGACTTATATATAGTACCAATAGGCACAATGCCTTGCGCTACATCAACTAATATTCTAAACACATTTGATATACATGGAATCCATTTCGGATTCATGACACTTTGTCATGATAGGGAGTCGATACCTTGTATCACTACCTCATACGTAGTCAGTTGGTGTACCTCAAAAGATAGACATCTTTATAAGGTGAGATCAGAAACCCATAACCCAGGTGTTGGTTTTGTTCTAGGTCCCAAGATATCAAACAAGCATGAAATATGTGTGAAAACAAATCAAAGAAGTTGCGGAATACTTA